>LVLI01000346.1:0-127485 GCA_001687465.1 Halocafeteria seosinensis
TATATATATATATATATATATATATGTGTGTGTGTGTGTGTGTGTTCRGAATATTACTGTTGAAAAAACGTGTAGGTTTGATGTGCGCATTACAGTAGTATTGCTCCTACCGGAAGACGTGTACTCTACAGGCAACGCTAGACCGCGTGTGGGGTGAACCCTATCCGAAACCGCTGCAACATCTTCACGTTGTGGCGCAAACTGTCTGTCCGTCATCAGCTTTCGAGAGTTCCGCATCTCCCTTGTTTTTCCTGGCAATTCTCTTGAGGAACTTGATCGCGTTTTCCCTCAAAGCCGCCAACATGAACATCTGAGTTCTGTGCCTAGCAGAGTTTCCAAGATATTTCCACATGACTTGGATGACTGGGTTCACGGCGATAGATCGTTCAACTGTAACAACCAGTGATAAATGTCGTACTCCTGGACAAGTAATCGGCCTAAATTCTCTCGGGCTCGTTTGGAAAGCTGCCGTTTAGTTTCACGCTTCACTCCCGAATGTCTCGAGCTGTGGATACGTGTGTCCTTCAGTTCTACTCCGAGAACCGTCCGCACATCATTCTTCAGGTACTCCTGTCTCAGGACGTGAACTTGACAGGGGTGTGTTTCCATCCAATGGCGGATACCGTTGATATAGTGAGCATAGCCTTGCTTGAAATGTTCAATACATCCGTTGATCCACATCGCTCGAGCATCTGAATTCTTATCTAAGTCTTCGGCAAAGGCTTCGAACGACGAGTAGTACACAGAGACGCAGCTTCCAACAGGACACTTCAGGCATCGCCAGAGCGGCTTCTTCTTCACCTCGTTGAAATAGTAGACGTCCCAATACCAAGCGGAAATCAATCGATCGATGGGATCTCGGACAGTCACGATCAAATGATCATTCGTTTTTGGATGGCGATACTCCTCAACTGGCATACTGTTTCTTTTCTTGTGCACGTGAACTTGAAAACGGTACTGGAGCAGTGTCTTAATGGTCGCCCCGCCGCATTTTCCGATGTGAATCAGGACACGATTTGACGGTGCGACGTGGCTTACACTACGCGAACAAGAATTGTTGCGATGGAAGTACACCGAATTTTGTGGAACCGCCGCAATGGAGCGGTAAGCAGAAAGAGAGCAATTCTTCCCTCGGTTCTCACACGTTTTCACATCCGGTGCTACCTGCCCGGATGTATCAAGAACTGCAGTACCACGGTCAACGACGACTTTTCCAGCAAACAGTGCAATTGAGGAGATGCAGCCCAAAAGAATGACACTTCTAGCATCATGCATCTCAAGGCAGCCGAGAGGTAGTACGGTCAAGCAGCTGGCTCAGCTGCTGGTTCAGCTGACCGGATCCAAGTGCTCATTGACACAAATACCAACAAGGTGAATTCTATCAGTTTCGCTTTCTCGTATGCGTGTCAGGGTATTTACTAATTCTCAAACCAAATTCGCATCGGGATAGTGGCATACAATACCAAATTGTACTTGTACCGTCCTTGAAGTTGTCCAAGTGCTGTTCCATGAATCTGTTCCCTGGAACTTGCTGGCTGTGGTTGTTTGTGAAGGTTGGCAACTGGGCTTCAGTGGTTTCCGAAGTACGAACGCACAGGGCATAGGACAGTATCGGAAAGTATGAGCGCCCAGCGCGAGGCACTGTAACACCAACGTGGTATTCTAAGGTACTTCTGGTGTCGGAGGAAACGGGTAGTCAACAATTGTGGTAATACAATTGTACAACCATATGTTATGTTGTACATTCCTACCCCACAGAGTCCTTGTGGATCACAGAACACACTGTAGCATGCAATAGTCTATCGCTTGTATAATATAGCCAGTGTGTTCTGTTGACCACAAGTTGCAGCAGTTCGCGCGGGTGCGACCGGGCTGTCGCAGCTTGCGACCGACCGAATTTTGCCGCGCGTTCTTTTGGGGTGGGGAAACACAGGATCCCTTTTCCTCTGCATAAGTCACATCCTTCGGCTATGTTTGTTCACGAAGATAGTCTCAGTATCCTCCTATACTTGAATTCGATCGAGATTGCGTTCTATCACACCAAATAAGGAGCTGTCCGCATTGAGTGGGTTTAGTTTCCGTTGCGTGAGCACCGAGGTCAACTGAGAAAGGCGCGCTTGAACACAAACGATATATTCACACGAAACAAATACAAACGACTCGGAAGTCCAATTGGGAGATATGATCTCCTAACCTGTTTAACCACGATCAGTATTAGAGGAAATTATCGTGGAATACGCACACTGCCACCTAGGAAGTACGCCCGCCGTTGACCTAATTACCCGGACTCTTATACGAACGAATACTGCAGCAGAAGCATCATGACCGACCAGTACTGCCTCAACGTTAAGCAAAAGACGTTAGAGGGCTATACAACGGCACAGTCTCCTGGACCGGCGTACTCTCCGAACTACGAACCAGCTTATCCGCGGAGCGCAACGTACAAGTTCGGCACCTCATCCAGGGACCCTAGAAGCTGTAAGTGTGATATTCATCTCTATAATTTCAGTAGAAAGAGTTGTGACAATGTTCATATTTTCATTGCAGCTGCTTACGATGGGCCATCACCCGGAGAATACGACGTCGCCGGACGCCCAACCTCCGGCCACATAGTCTACGACAGCACGAAGCGGTCTACCTCCCAAACAAAGTTTGGTTCTTGTGAGTATGGTGGTGCTTGTCTTCTCAGCGAGTAGGCTGCTTTCATTACTATGAAGAGTGGGTCGTGCTAATGCAGCTGCGAGAGGTGATACGAAGGTCATAGATACTCCAGGGCCAGGGTCATACAATTATGATGGAAGCAAGGGCGGACGCCCTGTTTCCGCATACTCGCAGTGGCGTACACCTCCTGCCTACTCAATGGGGGGAAGAACGCAGTCTGAATCCCCTCGAAACACTCAAGGACCAGGCCCGGCGGATTATGGGGCTCGTACGTGTTGGTTTCTCGGTAAAGGGCAATATGTTCTGGTTCATTATCCTTCTGGTTTGCATCGATTCTTCCACAGCTAATGGTATCGGCAAGCAATCACTTTCCAACCGGCCCTCTTCGGCTCAGTACCGGTTTGGCTCAGGGAGTAGAGAAGGTCCTCCTGAAAGGGCGCGAAGTCCAGGACCAGTGTACGATGTCCCAGAATCTATTGGGAAGCAGGCTCTCTCTAGCAGGCGCACAAGCCCCCATAGCAAGTTCGGGACGAGCACCCGTGATGAGAGGAGAATCGAGGTAAGCGGATAGGTATGCCTCTTTCTGTTCACTTTGTTTCAACATCCTGTTTGGCGTGTGGATCCAGCATTCTCCCGCTCCCGGTGACCATGATTATAGAGAAAAGCCTGGTAAAAGCCTGTTTGGGAAGAATCCTCCATCATGGGGAATAGGCACTTCTAAACGCGGAGCAAACGACCCTCGTCCACAAAGCCCGGGCCCCAGTTATATGGTTGAAGGAGGAATCGGAAAGCAAGTCACATCAACACGGCCCAGCTCCGCAAACTACCGCTTTGGAACTTCATCCAGGGACTCTTCTCGTAAAACGTGGGAAACCCCGGGCCCGGGAGCACATATGTATGAAGAGGCCCCAGGAAAGAATTTGAGGGGGCACAATGCCCCCAACTACCGGTTCGGTTCGTCGAAACGAGATGCTGGTGGCCCACGATCTGAGAGCCCGGGTCCCCGATACAAGATAGACAGTAGACCTTCTTCACCTTCATATAAATTTGGCTCCTCTACCCGAGACGAGGCGAAGAAAGCATCGGAGGGTCCAGGACCGGCCTCATACATGTTCGAGGAGCCGCCTGGGAAGAACTTGAAAGGCCAAAACGCGGCGACATTCCGTTTCGGTACTTCATCTCGTGATGGGCCGCGACGGTCAGATAAGGGCCCTGGTCCAGGAGGCTACGCTACCATGGCAGGTATAGGGAAACAACCTATTTCCACCAAACGGACCTCCTCGATGTCTAAATTCGGTTCCGCCAACCGGTTTCCTCAAAATAGGTCTTCGGAAACTCCATCCCCTGCTGATTACTATCACGTTCCAAAGACTGCTCCGGGTCCAGCTTGGACCATGCTTAGTCGTTAAATATGCTTCTGAAACATACCAATGGAACACTGTGGCTCCTTGCTGCTGAACCTAGTTGTCATTTTTCTGCTGTCCCACGATCTGCTCAATCGCGCTTTTCGGTCTCGCTGTCTCAGTTTCAGCATAAAGAGGAGAGATATCGTATTTTCCAAATATGGTAGCGCCCTTAAGTAGTTTTGCTGTCGCTTTGGCTCTTTCATCTTTATAAAAGACTTCTCTTGGCTGTCCGACAAACTCGAAGATAAGTTTGATTACCCGTGAATGCAGGTGTAAGTAAGAGGCTTCAGGGTGGTAAGGGGGTCTAGCGTTGATGTCTTGCCGCACTATGGACAGAGGGTTGGGCCACTCCTTCTTAGAATATTCCCGCGGAATTTGCGATTTCGCAGTAGAAATCGTTCTCTTTAAGTAGTCTGAGACTGACTTTGGTCGATCCTCTTGGCGCCAACTACCGGCTGTGACACCTCTGGATTGCGCCTGCGTGTCAGTTGGCTTAGAGACCGAGAATCTACTTGAAGGCTTCTGTTCTGCCGCAGCCGTCTGGTACTCGTCCTCAGGCCTTTGTACACCAGAGTCACCCGGTTGCTCTTGACCAGCCTCCTCAATTACAACCTCGTCTCGGATCTCTTGAAGTTTCCCTACCGAGGAAGGGTGCTTCTTGAGGGAGAAAAGATCTCCGGTGCTCCAACTACTTGTCGTAGAAAGCGGACTGCCGCTGTCCTCCTGAATCGCACCAGTCTCTCCGTTAGTGCCCAATAAGTTCAATTTTAATGAAGGAATAAGTTTTGGGGGTCTTCGGTACGGTACGCCCGAGAGTGTGTAACTAACGCCTTCGTTCTGTCCTCTCAGACTGGGAAAACGATCTGAAACTGCCCCATCGGTGAATGCCTGAGCCTGGGAAGCAATTTGAACAGCTTGCGCAAGAGACAAAGGACCGTCTGGAATTGATGTTCGGAACACCTTTTCGGGTTGATATTGAGAAAATGGCGTAGCGGAACGAACTCCAGAACGGTTGCTGCCTAGTCTGCTTGTAGGACGATGGTACGAGAACCCAGATGCAGTGTATCCCGCATTTTGTTTCAGCTGGGACAGTGACTTCTGAGCCTTTCCTAGAACCTCTTTATGTTTCATGGTCAAAACAGCGTCCCTGAAGTCGCCGCTACCTGGTTTTATGGTTGCAGCGGCTTTCCCAACAAAAGCAACTCGCTCCGACGGGAGAACCATGTTGTCTTTGGCCTTATCACCGGGGGTCCACCGTTTTCTATATTCTTGATCTAGTTCTTCCAAGTTAGTTGCCTGAGAACGTCCGTGCCTTGAGTTCTGAGGATACCGGTATGGTGGCAACTCCGGAGTGGTCAGTCTTTCCCAGGTATTATTCCGCTGTTGTGTGACAAATGGATCCTCTTCAGCTCCACCGAAGAGAAATTTTCGATTTTCCTCTATGGGGTGGTTTTCGTCAAGCTCGGTATATCCATCTTTTGTATACTCAACTTTTGATCCTGGTTCCACAGGGGGAAACTCGCCTGGATACACAGGAAGTGTATCAATTCCAGCTTCCTTGGCCACTTTCTTTTCGCGTTCGATCACTTCCCTTCTCCTCATCCTCCTACCATCTGGGGAGAGACTGAGCTCATACTGCTCTTCCAGTTCTTTTACTGTAGGTAGCAGTTCTTGTTTCAGTTCAGTTAAGTAGGATTCTTTTGCAGTACCAGCTATACTTCTGATAGCTTGTTTGCTAATACGCTTGTTTCCACCGGACGCAGGGTGCACCTCAGACATGGATAACCAGTAGGGGTCGTCATACTGTGGTCTATCGATTTCGATTCGCCTGGTTCGAGATCTCATCAGATGCTCTAAAGTCATCTCGGCTTCAATCAACTGCCCGAGAGTACCATTTCTATGCTCAAGCATCATTGATATCCACTGAACAACGTAGTCTTTAACTTCTTTCGCGTATGGGTGTGCTGTCGGAGAGCGGGAAAGAGCCTTGGTAATGGCGTTTTGGCCTGCAGGTCCAATCCAATTGCCTCTTATGTCAAGGAAGAGAAGTGATACGTTGCACTCTACGGCGGCGGCAAACTCATAGATGACGTCATTTTGATGCTGCACGAAGGCTAGCGTTTGTGGTATCAAGCAGTTGTGCGAAATATCGAGGAATCGTAGTGTCATGTTGGAGCTCAGCGCTCGAGCAATATCGATCGCTCCGGCAGGGTTGAGTCCATCGTCGGTTAGTTGACAACGGCTCACATGAAGCTCTCTCAGTTTAATCAGGTTGCCCCTAAGTGCAGCAGCAATGATGAATGCACCGTCAACCCCCAAACTATTCTTCGAGAGATCGAGGCTGCATAAGGTACCTACTCGAGTTGCTCTCATTATGGATCTAAGGCCAACAGCCGTTATTCCTGTCTTTGCCAGCGTAAGCTTCCTCAAGTTGGACGAGTGCGACAAGAATTCAAACAAATACTCTGCACCATCATCACCAAGGGAAGCGTCTTGCAAGTTGAGCTCGATTAGATTCACCGGACTCCTGCCGTCGTGTCGCCGAGCCTCCATGCCACCTGCTACGGTTGTGTAATTTGAGTGAAGAGAACCAGCTGATTCCGGTCGCTGTGACCTTGACGTTGCAGTAGTGACGCCACTCCTTCCAGATCTGTTTCTCTCCAGGGCGGTAAACGACCGCGAAATGTTTTCAGACTCTTCGTTCCCTGGCGGCCAATCTCCAGTGGCCTTCTCTTGGGCTTCCTCTCTTTGTCGCTCGAGTTTTTTCAATCGGACATAAGGTCTGTTATCACCAGGATACATGTCGGCGTAGAATGTGCCTCCCAGAAAGCCTGATGGTAACCGCCTTGTTCCGATTTCCATTAGTCGAATCGCAACATCCTTCGTCAACTTGCATCCGGTAAAATCTACGGTTTGAAGCGTTGTGTTCCTGCTCATTGCTCGAAGTAGTGGTTCGAGAGCTTCCTCTGAACAATCACGTAACAACTAATTGTTTGGTCTTTTTATCAGGAGTAATTGCTGTTTCAGTTCTGCAACGTACCATTTACTCTGTTTTTCCCGACCTTAAGGTTTTCCAGCGCACAGCCATTTTGTCTTAAGTACACGGCAATTGCTCGAAATCCTTCTTGTGACAGAGATCTCGTTGTTTCCTTGGCTTGGATCGAATCGAGTGTTGGGGGCTGAGCAATCTGCAACCACGGGAGATGAACCGTTAGCCTTGTTTAGAGTTCTTATGATAAGTGTGTACAAACGCAACTCCCTACCTCTGTTGCTGCTAGATTTAGAATCCTCAGGGGAGCCTCAAAATCAAGCTCTTGCCGAGCTCTCTCGATAGCTTTACGTTGTGCAATGCTTTCGGTTGTGCTTACCCGTCGCTTACCCTGGGAAGAGCCCATTCTTGAAGCAACCGATTTCTTTGAAGATGAATTCGGCCGAGAGGTTTTAGCAGTGCTCTTTTTACCGGTAGTCTTTCCCGAACGAGTTGAATGCCGAGACGATCGCCTGGTGTCGGAACCACTTGCAGAGGATCTCCCCGAATTCACGCTAGAAGAACTGGAAAGTCTCCGAGTTCTGGTGCGTTCACCGCTATCACCTCCGGTTTTTTCAGTGCTCCGTACTTTTACTGATTCATCTGGTCCAAGATATGTCTCAGCGACGCTTTCCTCATAGGTGTCGTCATCTTCTGGACGGGGAGATGGGATATACTCTTTTCGGATGGCATCAAGCTGCCCTCGCAAAGCTTTCATGATTATGGTTACTCCTGTCGGACCAAGTGGGTTTCCTTCGAGATTTAATTCTCGCAGTGTGGTATTTTTCACCAACGCTTCCCCTAGAATAGATGCCTTAAGCTCATTGATGCGGCATCGAGAAAGTGACAGGGATTCCAGTCTGTCAAGGCAAAGGACCAGCATTAAAGTGAAGAAAAGAGGCTATGCCGCAAAGGTTGGTAACGTACTGGAAATTGAATACGCCTGGCATAACTTTATTAGGTAAAGCATCGCACAACAATGTAAATTCTTCCTTCGTGAACTTCGTCCCCGACAAATCCTGTTCCACACCCTTGTTACTTCCGAAGGAAAACATCTGCTAGAAAGCTTCGTGGAGTGATACGTCAAAGAGTCGACTCTGAGTGATACTGAACATACCCTTTTCTTTGTTGGAGTGTTGTTCTCCAGTTCCTCCCATCGGATCCACCATTTTCTTGCTGGGTCTGCATACTTTAGTTTCATACGTCGGAGAGACGCCAAGTGTTTCTGTTTGGTTTCGTCCTTCGAGGAAGTCCCAGAGAAGCTCGACCGAAATGTATCCATTGTAAGTTTCGTAATATTACCAACCAGTTCCTCATTACCCCTTTATGCAAACCCGTTGCACTCAAATCGATTGAGAGGTGCCCAATACTGGCCATACAGGGTTTACCGTTCCAGTTCAAAGCCTGTGGCTACACACAGTTAGGCTGAACGACTAAGACTCTAGTTCTCTGCTCTAGTCTTTCTCCCTTTCCATTCAGGTACATGCTTTCTGACATGAATAATGACCCTCGCAGCATGACAATGACAAACCGGGTACAAACGATTGGCACAAAGCCTTGTGACAAAGGGCGCAACGTTCGTTCGTTGAAGTATGAGCGAACAATCTTTGTGGCTACTCCATTTTGTCCCCTACAAGGCCGATTCTTCAGGCTCTATACGAGGCGATGACGGTATGTATTGGAACCAGACTAAGCTAGTCGTGGTCGTTATTCAACCCTAAAGGTATATCCGTCCTTGGAGTCACGCGGTTTAGCAAAGAAGCGTCTGAAATGGCTTCGGAAGCACCTCAGGGCTCCGGGGCAGGAGTTTCAGGAAGCTCATCTTCCTCTTCCTCTGGTAAAGAGAAGAGAATAAACATGCTACTGAAGGCATTCAATCAGAATGAAAACGATGATTCAGTTTTGAACATGCTTCAGCGATGGAAAGACCTTCACAGCAATCCTTTAGTGAAAGTAAGTGTCACTGGTATCTTGGAGCCTGGATCATGATATGCACGAATGTATAACACCATAACTTTCATTGTTTCTATGTTATTGTAATTGTGTTGCTCCCGTTTTGCCGTGCAGTCAATTCGAGCAGTGACACTGCTTCGCACGAACCAACGAACTCAGAGTTTGGAAGTTGTCAACCAACTACAAGTAGGAATTCAGCATGCCATTATTTCAACCACTCGTCGCCTCTTATTCTTCCCCCGGTGTTCTTGGCGGAACTTATGCAGACTGACCAAATCATAGGAGACGACCAAGTCCTAGACAATGTCCTCAGGGTTTATACGTCAACAGGCCACAACACAGAAGCAACTCAAGTACTAGAGAAAGCGCTAGAAAGCAAACCAAGTATGTACTTCATTCGCAACAACGCAGTGGACCGGAGCCCTGTGCAACAAAAGAAGGCGTGCTATTGCAGATGATACCCGCCTCTTGAGACAGTTATATTCCTGTCACCTGGCCATGGGAAACTTGCAGCAACAACAAAGGGCAGGTATGAAGCTGTATAAAGCGACGGAGGACCCGCTTTACATGGTCTGGGCAGCTTTAGCAATAGCGCTCCAATCAAAACGGTTGCATTGGGAAGAAGTTCGTGAAAATGCCCTGGACGATAGGGTGCTTGATTTGAATACAGGAAGTCCAAAAGCTCAACAGTCCCTGAAATTCTGCGTGGCGATGTTGGAAAAGGCTGTTCCCAATGGCAAAGTTACTCACTCCGAAGCTGTTGGTTTTTATTTGCATGTTCTTCGGCAGTCTGGAAAGCAGAAAGAAGCTCTGGATGCACTCAAAGGCCCTTGTAGAGAAATAAGGGATATCAAGAATATGAACTCAAAAAGAGAATCTGCTGATAGCATCCCTTCCATAAAGGAGCCTGTCAAATTTCTGCCCATTGATTACCTTAAAGAAGAAGTGGATCTCCTATGCTCCAATGCTCAGTGGGAACTGGCTTGGAAGAAGACGTGCCACCTATTGATTTGGCACGACAATGATGATTGGTCATTATTTCAAACGGTGGTAGAGTGCTGCTTTCAATATCTTCGAATGAATTGCGGCATTGGTGCCCAAGCGTTCCATGATCAGGAAAGGGACGTCATTGAGCAACTGCAACGGGAAGAAGAGTGTGACCAAAGCACCGTCGAACTGCCTCCAAGCATTGAACGATTGTACCCTTCGATTTCGAATACTAGGGCGGTGTTTACCTGTATCCAGCGCATGACGCTACAAGAGAATGGAAAGAGAGCATGTTTAAGGGGTGCTTTTTTAGCGGAAATATTGCTGGAGGCCAGGGTTTTAGAGCATTCCCGGAGTTCCGTGTCGCAAGTACGAGAATCTTCAGTTTCTATCTGTTTGAAGGACGAAAACTTCTTGGATATTGTTTCTGCTCGCGACTACAAATTAACTTGCGATATGGAGGATGCGCCTGAGAGCCAATCACTTTGTCATTTGATTGGCTGGATTAACCGATACCTGTCCCTATTTGGAGCTAAACCGTGTTGTTTCAGCGATCTCAGCAGTTTTCTTACTCCGTTTGTGGTTCCTGATTCTGGAGTCAGGGAAGAGCAGGGCTCACAACGACCATTGCATCCTCCGTTTCCCGAGTCGGTTCTAAGGCCCGATTTTCCCAAGTGCAGTTTCATCAGTACTTCCTTCGCGCCTCTAAGGTTTTTTGATACTCATGGGTTTGGTAAAATCGGTGCCTTCCCAAATTTTGCTGTGAATCCTTCGAGCAGCAGCTCATTCCCGTGCTCCTTTGATTCTTCAGATACCCTTCGGCTGGAGGCTTCGGAAGCAGAGCGTAATAATTTCGTAGCTTTGCTGAGGATGCGAGCTGAGGACGTCGATCCAACCAACATCAAGCAGCTTCAACGCTTTATTACAGAGCAAAAGATACTTCAATTTACCAACGTGAACACACTGCGTGGCACCGGGGAAGACGGTGCCCGGAACCTTGTACGCTCTTACTGTGAGCTTTGGAGAAGGTTTACATCGCAGTCCGTCAATACTTCAGGCAGTTCGTCGGATTTCAGAGCCGGAGATGATCTTATCTTGCTAGCAACCGGATTGCTGGAGGCATTGGCTGTTCATTCTTATCAATCATCGAAGCGTTCGGAGACCCACAGACTCTCTCTTCAGTATATCTTTGACTGTGTGAGGCTTACAGAGGTAGCCTATGCGTCGTCACCCAACAACTTTAATTTATGTCGGAAACTGCTTAAACTATACGACTTACTCGGTGCTGTTGAGCCTTTTGGTAGACGATTTGAATGCCTGGGTGTCAAACATATTCAGTGGGAAAGCATGGGCCATCTACTTCTTTCGACAACTACTCGTCTGGGTTTCCATGATTATTCTCTTTTGGGGGTAGAGGAGATCTGCAAGGTTCATAGGGAAGAAAACCGCGAAACTTCCTTCTATATGAAAAGGGCAATCGAGCACAACAACTATTCTACTGTCCTTGATTTACAAAGAATGCAAGAGCGTATGAAATTTTCTCTTTCCCGGAATGAGGCTAGGTCTTTGCGAGGCTTCTTGTCAAATCCCATGAAGAATGCCGCAGAAGTGCATCGATACCTGCGCTCAGTTCTGCTAGTCGGAGAATACCCGGAGTTATGCCCTGACATGGATGTGGGGAGAATGGATGCCCTTGCAGTAGACAACAGAGATTTCAGTCTATACATAAACAACTGGAATCCGCCGAACAATCGTCTACTTCACCAGCTGAAGAGTTATTACCGCGAAAATACAATTCTTCAAACCAGGCAGGTACAAGCTCTGCATTTCTGTGTTTTGTGGCTTCTAGAAGGAGATGTTAATGCTGCAACAACGAACATTGGTGTGTTGGAAGACGTTACAAAGCAGCTAGCAGGCATGTGGGGGAAATACCAGAAACTGTTCGAGTGCTCCTCCTCCTTTGTACCGTATGAGTTGCTTCCTTTCGAGAACAATCTGGCGTACGTGGGTCGTTCGATGCGGGTGGATATAATGGAATGTATACTATCCTGCAGCCGGTTCGCGTTAGAGTGCCTCAAATATTCTAAGGACATGGTAGAGTCTAGTACTTTAGAGACGAGTGGAGAAGAGATAATGAGGCAAATATCGGAGATTGTGGAAGACCTATCGGGTCATATTCTCACGGCTAACGGAGGCGAAAGCCTTAACTCTCCCAGCAAGTTCTGGGCTAAGTCTGCACTTGTAGTTACCATTCTTTTGCATTACTCCGCTTTGTTTCTCTCTGCTGCCGTCCGTGTACTGCCTGTGTCCTCGAAGAAGCAGCAGAAGAAAAAATCGAAGCGCAAAGGGAACAAAGTGGATGATGCTAACCACGAAGGCAACAGCGCTGATCGAGTTTACAATACGATAAAGAAACTCAGCAGTATGGTGATGCAGGTCAGCAAAACGGTTCGTCGAGCGAAGAACCTTTCTGAGCCTTCACTCTCATTTTTGGGAGAATCCCCTATTGTTGAACCCGTTCTACAAGAACATTTGAAAGAGCAACAGATGACAGAGAATGTAAAGTGTGATATAGCAAGTTCTTTCGAGAAACAGGGAAATGCTCTTCAGGCAATTACGGAAGAAATTGTATCTTACTTGAAAGCGGAGAAGTTATGACATATGGGTATACGATGAAGGAAATGTCGTTTGGCTATACTGTAGTTTTAGTAGTTGTAATAACTTCTTATGCCTCAAATGCCATCTGCACTTTCATGCAGACTCGCTAATCTCTGAAGAAAATGTATCTTCACTATATCCTTGGTGGCCATCCTCAGACGCCTGATCTAGAGAAGCGTCTCCTTGCTGGTACAGTGCGGCATTTCGATCGGCGGTTTGCAAAAGCTCACTGATAGCGTTGGAGTTCTCAGCTGTTTGAATTATGGTTTCCTTAGGGCTAGGGTCGACGCGGTTTATTCCCGGTTCTGGAGCCGCAGCAGTAGAAGATTGCGGTCCCCTCGGATGCGTCTGGTCGGCTTTTTTAGTTGAGGCATCAGGATCTTGCCGGGTATGTCGATTAATTGCAGGGCTCCTTCCACTCGCTACATCTGAAGAAACAGCGGTGGTACCACGCGTTGACATAGTCTGACGAGAGTGTATTTCCTCTGAGGAACCATGCTGCATCCCTTGGGTTTCTGGGACCGCATGACCTCTACTACCGGCCACTTTAGCGTATGTGTTAGCCCCATCTAAACTGGTATGTTGCGAGCCTAAATTAGTTGATAGTGGCTTTTGCTGGGTTTTTGTGGGGCCAGAATAGTGTACTGCTCGATTTTGTATCGAATCAAGCGTTCCGCACTCGTGTGAAGACATGAAACGGGGATTCGCAACGGCATCGTTGTGAGCAGATGTCGGTCCAATGCTCCGCTTGGGTATGTTCTGCATTCCGCTACTTTGGTGGGTGGTAGATTCGCGGGTTTTCTTCTTTTGATGGATAACGGGTTCATAGCTCGTGTGCTGAAACTTTGGTCTGTTTTTATATCTTTCGGAAGTTCTCATGGACCCTTGTTCCGGTGAATGATGATTAGAATCAGAGGTAGAAATCTTTGGATTCTCTGTGTCCACTTGAGATGCCTCTTCGGACTCGTGGATCCTTGGAGCTGAATGTTGGTACTTGCTTTCTTTCAAAAGGGACAACACAATATACATCAGTGGCAGTCTACGTGAACGAGCTGTATCTTGAATTCCGAGCGTTTCAGTCATGTACTCTCGACTCAGTCCCTGTTTATCTTGCTCCTTTCGGCCCGTTTCTGCGTTATCAATCAGGACAACAAAATTCTCTTGTCACAGGTTTATGCTCCTACTAACGTATCCTTAAGTGGTGGTTTCTTACCTGAGTCAAATACGGACAATGTCCCACGGTAGTCATGCCACGACAGATATTCCCTGAAGAGTTCGTCGGCCAATTCCGTATCATGGGGCTTTTCAGGCGCCGGGGGTAAATCCTGCAACAGAAGAACAAACAATTATCATTCATTATGCTTCGTTTGCGCCTCTGTATGCTACAGAAAGCCTACTTTATCATCCATGGCTTCAAAAATTTCAGCTCGAAGTGTCGATTTCAGTTTATCCAGGACCCCATTGCGCTCCAAGGCGCTATACATAGCTGCAGTAGGGATACATATCAGCGTCAAACAAGCACCTGTGCAGTCGTATAGCCGATATACAGTGCATACCATCCTCTAGTTCGTCCACGGTTGTCATAGTTTATTTTTCGGATTGTTTGTTGATGCCATACACACACACACTCTACTTACAAGACACAGTATTCTGTTTGAAAATGATGGGAACATATATGTCAACACAATCAGTAGCAGTATCTGCATGGGCTTGATTGATATCCTGGACCAAGTTCAAGCTGCTGAGCTCGTCCTCGCCGGACTCATCGGCAAGGCGCCGCAAATTTCGGACGCAAGAAGACGAAGCGAGTGGACATAAATGGGCCCTGCGAAACGGAGGATAGCGCCATCGGTTGTACCTGTGTCGTGGGGGCAGAACTAGCTTGTGAGCTTACAGCTGCCAGTTGTCATCGTATTGTTTATTGATCCATACACATGCTCTGCAAAAACTCATTTGGAAATGGGGAAACTTAGTAAGACAAGACAATCTATAGTAGTGCTTGCAGCATCATGCTGTATGGGCTGTATATCCTGGGGTACTCCGGCGGAAGTTCAAGCTCATTCTCTCTCCTCGAAGGATGACGATACTGGCCTCCATAGCGCCTCCACGGTGTATCTGCGCAAGGATACGAAAGATAAGACACAGGAGATGAAGGGAGACTGGCCGTTCCCGTTCTGGAACCCCAATCTGCCTACCCCTGAGCGCGTAAATGACTTGGTCGAGCGCCTCACATTGGAAGAAAAAGTTCAGCAAATGAGCTATGGAGGCGCCAATTTGGTACGATTTACGTTCTTCCTTGTGTGTCAAATTTAAGCAGACTATAAAGTGTACGCATATATCTTGGGGCTTTTGCAGAATGGACCTGCACCCGCAATTCCTCGTCTGGAAATTAAACCTTACCAGTGGGGTACAGGTACGGATTATATGAGAACGTTTGTTCTCGTCCCCCTTTTTTCATTGTCCCTTTCTTGTGGTCGCACTTCCTGGCACAGAGTGTCTCACGGGAGACGTGGAACCACCTACGGGACCATCGACCGCATTCGGACAAGCGCTAGGATTGGCAGCCGTAAGTCCGCACCAAACCATGGAGGACGTTCTCCGCACTTTTGTATCATCCTCTGGTAGCTTGCAGTCGTTCAACCGAGTATTGCTCTACGACGTAGCCAGGGCGATTAGCGACGAAGTCCGAGCGAAGCACAATAATTACTCTGCCAACCATGAGTATATGTTTCATTCTGGCCTCAGCTGCTGGAGCCCCGTGATCAACATATTTCGTCAGCCACTTTGGGGCCGAGGGCAGGAAACTTACGGGGAAGACACTGTATTGACTAGTGTGCTCGCTAAAGCATACGTCACTGGATTGCAGGGAAATAATAGTCGATATGTTGAAGCAATTGCCGGCTGCAAACACTTTGACGCATATGCCGGACCGGAAGACATTCCTTCCTCTAGGTTTAGTTTCAGCGCAAACGTTAGCACCAGAGATTGGAGGATGACCTTTCTACCTGCGTTTCAAGCGTGTGTGGAGGCGAATGTACAAAGCGTGATGTGCAGCTACAATGCTATCAACGGCATACCGGCCTGTGCCCATCAATATATGATCACGGATGTACTACGAAAAGAGTGGGGGTTTGACGGCTATGTAGTTAGTGACCAGGGTGCGATTGAAATGATCGATGTCGGGATCACTTTGCATGGTCATCATTATGCAGAAGATTGGCTCCACGTAAGAACAAAGACAAGAATGTATTTGATGCTTATTTATATCGGCATCGCTTGGGCGATCTGCAGGCTGCTGTTGACGCTGTATCAGCCGGTGTAGACTTGGAAGATGCCAATTTTCATGATGTTATTTTATTTCGGAATGCGTTTACTTATCTAAGCGACGCTGTGAATCAGGTAAGCAGCTTTGGTTTATTTATGACGGCTTGGGTATGCATCGTTCCGGGATGGTTTGCAGGGATTACTGAATGTATCTTACCTCGATGCATCAGTAAAACGTTTGTTCACGGCTCGGATGCGTCTTGGAGAATTCGATCCCGTCTCAATGAATCCGTACAACAGATTGAATGTAAATAGTTCGGTCGATACCCCACATCATCGTTCGCTTGCGCGTGAGAGTGCCCGTGAGATGCAAGTCTTGCTGAAGAATCAACCGATAACTTCGGGCTCCGGAGAGCCTATTCTTCCTCTTTCTGTTTCCTCGCTGAAGTCCCAACATTCCCGAATTCAGTTATTTGGTCCTCAAGGGAATAGCTCGAATTCCTTGTTCGGGGATTACGCGCCCGCTCCGAGTTTCGTGGTGACCCCTGTTCAAGGAATTTTCAGTATATTTTCGAAAGGCTACGATCAAAACAGCAATCCCACGAACCCGAAGTTCGCTACCTGGAAGAACGGCACAGGAAGTTCCTCTACTGAGCTCGGCGATGCTAACTCTACCATTTCATTTACCCAAGGATGTGATTCTGTATATTGCTCTTTCTATGACAATGCTAGTGTAATCAATGCTTCTCGGAATGCTGATGTCGCCATCCTATTTATGGGATTATCGCAAGATATCGAAGCTGAGGGACATGATAGGTCGACGGTCGAGTACGTTCAACCTTCTTACAAATTTCTTGCTTTGAGTGCTCGTCACTTTTCTTACACCTGAACGCAGACTACCCGGTCATCAGATGCAGATGATCCAAGACGTGGCCAATAACGTCCCTGAAGGAACTCCAGTGATATTATATATCTTTACTTGCGGACCGGTAGATGTAACATGGGCTCAAAACATTGACAATGTTCACGCAATCGTTCAAGGCTTCTATCCCGCGCAAAGCACGGGAGACGCCGTGTCAGATATATTATTCGGTAACACCGATGCAGGCGGTAGACTTCCAGTGACATGGCCGACTAACATGTCTCAGGTGAGTGTTGTCGTTTTTCATTCTTCGTGTACGCCATACATATTGCGGTTATAATTGCAGGTGCTTCCCATGAGCAATTATTCAATGAGTGGAAGGACTTATCGCTACTGGTTTGATGACTCTTCTCAGTCTAGTCCCTTGTATCCTTTCGGTTATGGACTCTCCTTCACCGAATGGAAGTATCTCTCTCTCGATATCTCGAAGTCGCAAGTCTCGCCGTGCGAGCAGATCACTGGTAGTATTACATTCACAAACGCCGGTTCATTTAAGGGCGATGAAGTCGCCCAAATATACGTTCGATGGGGAAATGACCAATTGCCGGTACCTGATGTACAACTGGTCAATTTCACCCGTGTGGTTGGAGTGAATCCCGGAGAGCAGAGCGTATTTGACTTCACTATTAGCCCTCGGGATCTGGGCTTTTATGCCAATGTAAGCGATTCATCTCCCGCTGGCAAGGACTATGGAGGGTATTGGGAAACCGCGAATGGCACGTTGACAATCTACGCTGGAGGCCAACAACCAGATTTCAATGGCCGAGTAAAACCTCGCGTTCCGAGCAACGTCTTGAAGCAGACAGTCAATATCGTCGGCGAACGGCGACCACTTTCGCACTGCTAAGTCACACCCTGGTGTTCGCGTGTGCAACAAGTCTTCCTGACTTTTTTGTGAAGCAAACAGTAGCTCATGGTTTCTCATGATTGTAATATACTAGAATTGACAAAAGAGAATGAGAAACAGGATACATATAGAAGGAATCTAAAGTATGAGTCGACTCGTCTTTCGAACCAAATCTTGCATACAATGTGCCCATAGAGGTCAATTAAGGTGGTGGTGGCGGAGGAAGAGGGGCTCATTCAGGAGCTTTACAAGTGATTTTGACGCTCAGAGATACACAGAGGAGGGTGAACCCTCCTTCTTAGAGTCCATACAAGACTCCAAGGACCCAGATTACGCTCCACCGCACGTAACAGAGACATTCCCTGGGCTGGAGGAAATGGGGGAATCACTTCGAGCCCCCGGGTACTACCATAGACTCTATGAGACACCTACAGATGAAGCACAACAGAGGAGGGTTATGAATGCGCATATAAGGAAAGGTATCAGAGATCGGGAGTAAGTACCGCGCGGTTACGGTTTGAATGGGGCATGAAAATGATACTCTTGGAGTTTATGTATTGCAGCTTCGCAATGGCTTTAGATGGTATGAACCCCAGAAGTAATTAAATGACTAAGTCTTTGGAAAATGGTGAATTTTCGTCCTGATATGCAGTTTACGAAGATATGCCAATGTTAGGAATTAGTCCTGGCAAGTACACGTATAAAACTTTAATTGGAATGCTGGCTGCACAAGACAAACTTGCTGAGATGGATAGAGTTTACCAGGGTAATCAACCACCTTCCCCCATTCATAACATTTATACTTCTCCGTGGATCCTAAACACCGTTTTTGGTCTCGTGCAGACATGAACACAGCAGGATCTGCACCGGATGTACGAATGTGTGCTGTTCTCCTTGAAGCGTATGGACGTTGTCGAAACTCTGCTCGAATGTAAGCATGAAGTCGGTACATTGTCTCTGCATAACATATCAAATCAACGGGCATACCTTAATGGAGTTCCAGATCGGAAGTATCCTTCCATGTAAAACAGTTGCAACCTAGCTTAAGCGATACCAACGCCTTAGATATGTGGTCACGCATGGCGTTTGCTGAAATGATGATCGGCAACTTATCCAAAGGGTACGTCAAACAAGAAGTACTATGCTATTTCACCCTAATATGACTCGGGACTAAAGGTTAATCATTTTGCCCTCTGTCGTTCACTGGCTTGACAGTTTTGAAATTATCGATTGGCTGAGGGAAAGTGAAGTTCCAGTTGCCGACTGCTTGCAGCAACTCTTCCGGTGCATGCAGGGACGGCACTTTAAACGATACGACTTAAGGACATCTATATTGAAGGTAAACAAATTAAACGTGCATAAGCAGTTTTTCTGATTCCTCTATTTACGTTTCGTCAACTACAGAGTTTCGCCAACTATCTCAACGAAAGGGAGGTGACGGAGGATGAAATTTTAGTGTTTTTTGACTACCTGTGTGATCAGTTCGAAGCCCCAGTGTTGGTTGATGCCGTAAGAGACCAAAAGCTTTTCCTCACCTTAACGCTTGACAGAGTGGAGGTAGTGATGATGCGAGTGTCTCGAGCTCTTTCAATTCCGAATGAACTGGACGAAGAGGTTAGGCCTGATTCCCTCGAGATCTGTCAGCTTCTCTACTTGCACCTTACCGATGCTGGATACGGGCTATCCGAGGCTGCACTGCAAGCTCTTCTCGCTGGAGCTCTTGCTTGCGATAATTATCCGTTATCCTTAAGGGTTGCTCTGGATATGGAAAGGCGGGAGTATCAAGTAACTCGATGGCAGAGCTTGCTTCAACTCCTAGTCCGTGTTGTTGAGGAAGAAATGTCCGAGCAAGACGCTTTGAAAATCGACGACGATGATAATCCTACCGTGGATCCTATTAGTGGCAAAGCTTTAGCTGATAGGCTTGCGAACTCTCTTGTAAATAAAAATATTCTCGAAGACTTTAAAGAGAGTATGGAGATGGCCATTTCAGGGAACGAGGTTGTACAGTCCAGTCATGGGCGTTAAACCTTGAGGCTAGCGGCAGGAGGGAACCACACGATCAGAAAGCATCCATTAGCGTTTCTCAGGGGTGATGGTGCGATGTAAGCATTACACATTATGTATTGATCGAATTCCTTTCGACGAGAGTTCATATACTGATCATAAGGACAAGACTTACGTTGTTAAATAGCAGTGGGAGCTATCCAATACATCTAAAATAGGCCTGCGTTGATAGTCGCGTGGGATTCCGGGAGAATTTATGATTCTCTGGTCCGCCGAAGCTTCTGTCCATGACAAGCTTAGCTTTCTCCACAGCATACCATAATTCAAAAACCTTATCGTGAAAACGCGAATAACGTGGATGGTTGTGTATAGTCCTTTCAAGAATAAAGCGCTCCTGTGGCGTTGGATCAATCCTATGCTCCCCCTCGGCTGGTTCCACTCTGGTTTGATCCCTTCTTGCAGCGGTTCCCGTACTTGCCGTGCTACGGTTTATGAAGATTTTTTACATTATCACTCTGCTCCTCAGATTCTCCACCTATGGGATTGGCTGGGCCGCTGCCCCCGTCTTCCTCTCCTTCCCTTGGTGTTTCCCCAAGTCGCTCAGCCTTGGAATCGCGTAGCATCCACAAAACAACTTTTCGCAAGCTATCCTTCAAGAAATGGGGCCAAATATTCATACAAACTCAGTCAAACTTGAAATACTGGCTACCTTCAACGAAGCGTACCATTTTGCTGAGTGGCAGTGTCATACATTACAATTGTAGTGCAACTGGTAATAATAATACAGGGGGATCTTGGGGAGGGAAATTAAGCGTATTTGAAACGTAAAAATCATGAAATTACTCTCTGCCTCGAAACTCTTTGCAAGCGCTAAAGATGGAAGAATTGGATGAATTCCTGCAACCGGGCAAACAACTTGCAGTAGGATTCAAGCGTAACCATTTGCGGGACCATAAGTTAATTTTCAGGTTTTACCAGAGACTATCATGCATTAGAATGCATAATGTAATTGGTTTCTCCGCCCACCGATGGGCCACCATGATCGACTTGCACAACAACATAACTTGGAGTTTTCTGGCCGTTAAGAGGTTGAAGTCGTGATTTTCACAGCCCTTGAATCCGGGATATCAAAGCACTTCCACTGGTCTTCCAGGTGTTTGATACGTTTTACAAGGCTCTCGGAATGCGTATAAGTGTTCATGAGCAGCGATCATGTCGGCTCGACTGTATCCAGGTATGGGACGCCACAATGACCGAGGTTGCCACCACGGCTGTGAAATTCATGTCGATGCGAATAAGTGCAGGTATGGGAGGAGGCGGTGGCCATGCTCGTAATAGGAAAGTGAAGACTAATTTTTCGGCCACATACGAAGTTAGGTCTCTGGATCAATTCAATAGAGATGACTTGGAAGTGGGAGATAAAATCATCTTACCTCAGGTACGTATACGGCTTATCCGAGTAAAAGCATAGGAGTTATACTACGATCTGGTCCTACAGAGTGCTTTTAAGGAAATTAAACGACTAGGGTTGCCTTTACCGCTGGTATTCGAGGTGGAAAATGCAAGACGACGGAAACCTGTGACGGCACAGAACGGACCCCAATTGCAAAAGCGGGATGTGGGAGGAATGCCGTCCTCCAGTCGAAAGCCGCTGAATAGTACAGGGAGAAGTGTAGCAACTTCCAGGTCTTCGAAAAGCTCGGCAACATCTAAACAGCCTGTCGTAGGTCCTACGAAAAAGCATCAGTACTGTGGTGTGATGGAATTTACGGCAACTGAAGGGAAGTGCTTCATGCCACAATGGATGATGCGCAACCTTAAGCTTCGTCAAGGTGGGCAAGCGATCCTTACCACAACACAAGAAGTATGTAGCAAGCACCTCTATCTATAGTGAATTCTTACTCAATTATTTCTACGCCCTTCAATGCAGCTGGAGAAGGGTTCTCTTGTCCGTTTTCAGCCACACACCACAAACTTCATTGACCTAGCAGCCAATTTTGGTCCAAGAGTGAGTTGCCTCGTATTCAACATATCTCGTTGAATAGATCTTTTCTTATTTTTCCCTAACATCTTACAGGAGATCATGGAGCATGCTATGAAGAAATATAGTGCCTTGAGTGACAAGGAGACAATATTGATTGAATGTGCGGGAGAGCGACACTACCTTGACGTCCTGGAGGTACGCTGATTTGCCATATAAGCTTGCCTTTGGAGTGTCATGTGTGGTTCTTTATAACTGGGAGAAATATTCAGGTGAAACCAAATGGGGCAGCCGTGCTGTATGGGGATCTTGACCTTGAAGTGGACTTCGCCCTACCGAAGGTAAGAATACCACTAGTAGGAATGCGCACAAGCTAATGTCAACTTTCGAACGGCCCTTCAGGATCAAGAGAAGAAAGAAGGGGAAGAAGTAAAGGAAGATCTCTTCTGGAAGAACGAATCGGCAGAAGAGGGCAAAAGCGGTCGTCGCCCTTCTTCAGCCCGAAGACTGCGAGATACTATTGCAGCAGCGAGGAGTGGGGCCACTTCGAGTAAAGTAAGTGTATATTTGGTTTCAACGCTGGAAGCTGTATTAAAGAGGTGGATTGGTTTCTTTTCATGTTGTTTGCAGCCTTCAACGCAAGCCAGCGACAATACTACTACTATCGGCGAGCTCGCGGGTGACCCGGATAGGCTTCAGGAAGAGTTGAGCAAACTTGCTGTTTCTGATGGAAGCGTTTGGAAGGGGGTTGATCTAGGCGGAGTCGCTAGTCCCCCAAGAAGTAGGGGGCCTTCAACGCAAGAGACGGTATCCTCGGCGAGCCAAAGTGAGAGCATTCACTGGAATACCCCTGGTTACACGCTAACTTCCCCCACAAGGACGGAGAAAGAACTAGTAGCTGCACCCCAAACGGACATGCTTGCTGAGACTTCATCGTCGTTCCAAAACGAATTCCTTGCCCTGCGAGCGAAGGCAGCCGAACGATGGCAAAAACGTAAGGCTGCTGAAAATGCTGCGCAATCACCAACACACTCACGTGATTCTACGACTAAGTGTAACGCTTCCGGTGTACTTAGTCCACCGAGGGAACGCAAAGGTTGGTTCTCCGAAGCAGCGGATAAGAGGGCTGCTAAAAGCTCCCCGGTAGGATCGAAGACTATCAACCAGTTGCACATTCCTCAAGGTCGATTTGTTGGTTCAGGACAAAGTTTGAAACAAGAACAGGCTGAAGAACACTCTCAGAACCATTCCTTCTTCAATCACCCAGGGGCAACAATGAGCAGTGGTCACTCACAAGAACCGACTGGTATGCGCCTTGGTGGAAGTGAGTCCAAATCCGGGTCGTCGGCAAGGAAGGAAGGTCGGAAGAAGATGAATGTGGGCCAGAGCACGAAGCCGTTCCTCGGTGGTACTGGTATCTTAGGGCGGGCTGATGCGAGTGGCGTTGAGAACAGCAAATACGAGGAAGAGAAAGAATGAGGAGCCACTTGGCAAATGTTCTTCCTCCGTTTCCCGTTTTTCCGATACAATCAGGTTGTATACATCGCTCAGCCGACGAACAAGTTCTATTGAGGCACACTGAAATTGTGTAGCTTGTGTATTGTTAGTTGGAAGTGTTATTAATGTGTCGTTGGAGCATCGTTGTCCCTGGCGCAATACTCGTAAAGGATATACAGCAAGTCCGCGTAAAACACCGTGAGTGTTGAAACGCAAGCAAACCTACTACTCTTGCTGCCTAGATTCATTTCGCATTGGCTCTCGGTGCAGTTACTCCCAGTGCGCCGTATTTCGGGATGACCACTCTTTAATAAGGAGCAGGACGGGACAAATAGTTACATGCAATAATGACATTGTACTAATCCTAACTTCGTGTGTTTCTCGTGTGCCAGGAAGCTGTCTGTCAAGCAGCAACCTGCCACAAAACTGAAGCTTCGCGAAAAATCATACTCCGCTGGTAGTCCTTTGACATATCGAATGGTTACTCTTGTGACTTCGGAACCTGAGCTTCATATATCCTGCACGTTGCAAGTGCTACTCGAAAGTGCTACTTGTGAAGAAGACGGGGTTCAACCGCCAGACATCACACTGATGTATCAGTTTACCTGTGGCTATGTATTTGGAAAATCAACATCTTGGCCGTATTACCATACCATTTGTAAAACTCGGGTGCTAGCCATTGAATAGTGTGAGTAAGACACACGTCATCCCTGACGTAACGGGGTTATTTCCTCCGGAACATTGAATAAGTTCGAAGGTGCTGAACCATGCCGTATGCTCCTCAAGGCGGGTATCCTCAGCAATATGGCCAGGGCTCAGCGGTGCCTCAAGGACAAGTGTATCATGTCTATGGGATACCGATAAGGTAAGGAATTCATTCGCTGAACCAAACGGTGCTGACGTGCCAATGGTAACGAGGTTTTTTGGTGCAGAGACGAGGGTACCGCCAAGCTTACAAGGAAGGTCATGAACATTTCCCTAGGAATGGTAGCCTTTTCTATGGTAACCTGGATTGTGTCCATTGTTGCCATGACGCAAGATACAGACAATGATGAGGATGACGACACTAGCAGCCGGACGTTCAGCGTCTCGGTAGTAGCAGCTCTGTGTATTCCATTGTAAGGATACTACAGTATTCGTATTGCCAGCTTAAAGGAACGTGAATATCAATGCTTGCTTGTTTACAGGTGTGGATATTTTGGAGCCAAGAACAGGAACCCGAATTTACTTAATGCTGTGAGTGCCGAACAGAGAGTCGTTTTATACTGTGGTCGGAAGTCCACCACCGCTTTGGTTCGCTGGCTAGCTGCAGTTTTGGGTGTGTAATCTGCTCTGTGTGATTGACTTTGTAATTACCCTAATTGTCGTAGTCACTTTACTACAAGAAGGGGAACTGAATGATGTTGGAACGTCGCGTAAGTACACCATTCCGTTCTACTAGGAGTTTCATGGTGGACACTGATTGCTCCGCCGCAGTGTGGACAACATTTATCGTGTTTGGCATTGGAGCTGCAATCCTACAGTGCGCTGGTGTCATATATGGAAAGAAACTTGCTAGTGAAGAGTATTGGAATGTCGTAACGCCAGCAAACATTCCTGTGGCCGCTCCTGTAGCCAGCACCGTTCCCCAGTATGCGCAACCTGTTCACCCTTCCCAACAACCCGCTGGCTATCCCGTGGGATATCCAGGGGCTCAAGGACAGTATCCCCCAGGAGGGAGTGCACCACAGATGAGTGGACAGCCTTATGGGTATTCGAATTCTTCGTTGGGACAGCCGCACCAGTCCACACAATATCACTACGTTTAGATGTGGGCATGTTTGGACTTATTGTGCTGTGCTTAGATACTTGTTGAAACATCCAAGGATAGTTTTGCCTTCCTTACGTCGGTTCTTTTTTTTTGTGTGTGCGTGTTTTGCGACGTTCATATTGCATTGCCGGCAGAAGTCTTTTCGTTCATTTGTCTCCCTCTCTTTGGGTGCCCTAAAATCCTGCGTAAAATTACAGCAATGACGCTCAGGTACAACACTTGTGCCAAATTACATATACCGTATGTATGGCAGCCTGCTGTCTTAAGACTATGTTGACTGCTTATTATCCCAAGGATATCCCGCATCCTGTCTAGCAATGACCCTTTCATCCAGCTCGCATGTTTCAGCCGAGGACATGTGACAACTAATGCGAATGTCAGTGCAGTACAGCAGATAGAGCAAACGTATTGGGTAATAACGATTTACAAAACCCGTAGTTCTCGAACAAAAACTACAAGTGGATTCACAGCAAACCCAAATTGGGAAACCTATTTGATTTAACTATGACGACTGTTTCCGACATGCCAAGCAGGAGAATCCTGGTATTCACACAACTGATAGACACACTGTGGGATACGATTTGCAGTAGTATAAATAGCGAAGAATCGCGAGATACCAAGTTGTGAATCCTATCAAACTGCCGTCAGTTATCCACCCGTTTCTGGACTAGTAGTAGTGCATATTATTATGGCCGTGTGGCCTACTGGTTAAGTAGAACTAGCTAGGGGATCTTTATGTGGAAGATCTTCCTAGGGCACCCCTGCATTGCGTACGGCTACGCTTATAGACACTAACACCCTTAGGGAATATAGAATTCTTCAAATGTAGTCTGTCGGAGCGTCTTGGGCCAACCGTTTCTAATCTGACGCACAGGTGCGGGATACAGCATGTCAGTGGACTGCAGTGTACCTGGCAGAGTTGTCGTAGCGGTGAGTTATTCCATGCGCAGGAAAATTCGCAATAAGCATACGATCAAAAGTTTTGGATGGTGGTGGAATGATGAAAAAACTCCCCGTCAGCCGGCTGGCACACGCTGATATCCCCCCAACATCGAAGCAGAGTCGCAACAAGCGGCTGATGTTTTCGAAATTGCGTCACGCTGCGCGGTTGGCGATTCTGAAGCAAAACATAAGTCAAGAGGATTGTTTTGAGTTAAATGATGCGTAGCCCTAAATGGGTGTAGACGTGTATTGATAGTCTCATTGAAGCGTATATTACATATGTTCGTCCTAAGCTTCACGCACTTGTTAAGGAGCTGGAATTTCGTAGAACCTCGAACGAAGAACACCCTGAGGCAGCTGGGGTATGGCAAGTGACTACCAGCAGCAGCAGTCACTCCAGGGGTACACATCCCTTGAACAAACAAATGCCTACATTGTTTACGGTATTCCCATCCGGTACGTAAAGGCGATCGCACTCAAACCGGCTAAGAAATTGGCATCCGGTATTTCAAGTTCTCCCTTTTCTTTAAACTTCCAGAGACGAACCTACAGCGAGGTTAACCAGGAAAGTCATTAGTCTCTCCTTAGCCATTGTTTTATTCAGTGTTTCCGCGTGGATTATATCAATCATAGCATGGAACGAAGACTCTCTAAAGGCCAAGCACGAGCACGATAGTGACGACGATGACAATGATAGTGTCAGCGTCAGTGTTCCGATAGTGACCGCGATTTGCATCCCTTGGTAAGTTACTTCTTTCCCACGAGTGATATGGCATCGAAGTACGCCATGAGCGTACTCTGTGATGCAGCTTTGGGTATTACGGAGCTAAAGAACATAAAATTAAGTGGCTGAATTGTGTAAGTTTCATTGCGGTGTGTTTGCTTGAACTGAAGCTTCTCAGTCCAAGAAATGACCCGCATGCCAGTTTTGGATTTGCAACCTGCTGTGTGTGATCAACTTCGTGGCCAGTGTGATAGCAAATTTAGTTGTTCTATCCTCAGGAAAACTGAATGATACCGGCCGCGCACGTAAGTTCGAGAAGAAGTTCCAATTATCGAGTGTAAACAGTGCTACCCATTAATACAAAATGTTGCATAAGTATGGTATTCTGTTGCAGTGGGATCTTTGTTCGTGATCTTCGGGGTATTTGCTGCTTTGTTGCACACGGCTGGAGTGGTATACGGCCGGCAACTCGCTAACCAGGAGTACTGGATGATTCAGTATCCAACTAGTGTTCCTATTGCCACAGTTGCACAGTATACGCAGCCTAACGGGGAGCAGTATTCCGCCAGTGAACGAGATAGTCATGAGCAGGTACAAAGTCAACGTGAGCTCGGATCAGGTGAAGATGGTGACGGCGTGCCTCAAAAGCACGTTTAAACTTGGATCATTTGAATCTACTGCTCTTTCCGCTCTTATTAACGTGTGTTGTACAATTGTACAGTACGGCGTACTGTCTAGCTTAACATATATATTTAATACTTCAAGTAGCAATGCGCGCATCAACACCTGTATATGGGTACGGGAAACACTCCTAAAGGCGAATACCGCCTCGTTAAGAGGATTTGATCACCTTACCGGACATATGTGTGTGTGCCAAGCGAAGAGTACACTGTACCTCCTTTGCGTGGACTGTTGCCTCTTGCTCGAGCGTCAAGAATACACTGTACTAAGACCGTATTTGCTGTGGTCGAATGTTCTTCAAACTGTTATATTCTTACAACCTTCCTCCCGTCGCTGTACGATTCACATGACAATTTTTACACAAGCATATACGCTTACCCACAGTTGCAAACTTTGCAATTGCATTCTTCAACCACGACAACTTCACAATTGCCTCGCCCAACGTGTCGCAAAGAAGGAACTATAGCGTGAATTTGATGGTTGCATTTTTCTGGTACCTAGGATTCTTGACTGTGGCTTTTCAAGAATATAGCGAGGTATAGTACAGTGCTAGACAATGGCGCAGTGCCGGCCGCAGACAACAGTAGTCGGAGCGCCGATGCAACAGCACTATTCTGAGCCACCACAAGCCTATCCAGTTTATCAACAGGGGCAGCCGCATGACTCCGAGGTGTATGTCGTGTATGGCATTCCCTTAAGGTACGTCTTGTTCTTGGGGGGCGAGAATTTTTGCGTCTTACGCAAGTCGCAACCAATTGTCTGTGAGAATGAGTTCTTCAACCAACAATGATGGGAAGCTCGGTTGTGCATGCAGGAGTGAGCATGCGGCCACCCTTACAAGGAAAGTCATGAATATATCGATTGCAATGTCAGTCCTTTCGTTCTTTGCGTGGGCAATAATGATTGCCGGAGCTAACACCACCGTACTGGATGAGGAGCACCGCGACGAGGAGGACGATTCCGGCGGCGTCAACGTCCCGTTGGTATTCGGGATAGCTGCAGTTTGCATACCGCTGTAAGTCGGAAGAAATAGTGCTTCTGGTATTTCAATCGTCCCATAAGCTGTAATCTTTCAGCTGCGGATATACTGGAGCCAAGAACGCAAGGTCCAATCTCCTTACTTGTGTAAGTGGAAGCAGACCTCGTCCATCTATGGATGAACAAAAAAAATGTGAGATATGTCTTTCAGTTTTGGGTATGGAACCTCCTTTGTGTGGCATATTTCTCGATTGTTGTTATTCTGAACCTGCTGGTACTGGCAAGTGGAGCTCTAAACGACACAGGAACAGCACGTATGTTATCACAGCCTCCACACCTGTCCGTTTATTTGCACTGATTCTCTTATCCCTTCTGCAGTGACGGTTTTCTTTTTGCTTTTTGGAATCGCGGCTGTTGTTCTACAAGTGTTTGGCGTGGTGTACGGGAAACGTCTCGCAGAAGATGAATACTGGTCCCGTATATCGGCTGCAGGAATTCCCACAGCAACTGCCGTACAGACAGTTCCCCAAACAACTCAGTCTGTA
Source organism: Halocafeteria seosinensis (assembly GCA_001687465.1). Classification (NCBI taxonomy): domain Eukaryota; class Bigyra; order Bicosoecida; genus Halocafeteria; species Halocafeteria seosinensis. The sequence goes on from LVLI01000346.1 coordinate 28,892, forward strand.
TCTGGATACCCGTCTTATGGATATCCGTACGGATACCCGCAACAGCCTCCTGTGGGCTATCCCACTGATCCCTCAGCATCTCGGTCTGGTCAAGCCTCTAGCGGAGCGTCATTGAACCCTCCGGCACCTGCGTACGATCCCGAGGTACAAGTGCCGAGCAAACAGTATCGAGGAAACAGCAACCAATACTAACTGCTATGAGAGTTTAAGCAAGGCGTAGACTGGTTAGGGAGTTACATATGCAACCCTGGTTGAGTACAACGTCTTACATAGAGAACTGAACTGTAGCATTGTTTGGCGCATTTCACCTAGAGATAGCCTCCCGTGCACGCGGATTATATGCACATAAACGCAACGGCCTACAGGACTTACAGAATGAAGTTCAGACTCTCAGAGATTCCCCGGACTTGGGAAGTCGTGGATGCTATGTGATGGCACATGTTGATTGTCTTTTTGGAAATTTGCTTATCAGAAAATCTTGAACGTATTTGCTGCCAAAGCTCAAGCAATCAAAGGGATCACCAATTTGTTTAGCACATTCCTTGATTTAATGAATGTCTGCATGAAGCTATTGACAATACGTACAACGCGGTTGAAGTGCCATCTTATCTGGCTTCACAAAAATCTAAACTCGCAAATGCTGCAGGGATTCATGCTATTCTGGCACTAGCGAGTCCAACAATTGGGTTAATAAGGTGGTCATTTCCACCTGTGGTGTTTTTCATTATTGGGCCAAACATAGTCATACTCTACCTCATGAATGGCTACATTTTGCCTGTAGCTGCCGCACCAGCTAGTTCGGTGGAATGTCCTCGCACCCTGGGATTTGTGGATTTCGAAGAGAAACCCATAAATTAGCCATAATCCCGATGCAGCATTTTGTCTATTTATGGCAGAGGCTGGCAAATACTCTCTATAGGACAATTCCTAAGCGATAATGGAGGACTCCCAGTACTATCAGGCATTGGATGCTCAGAACCAAATCATCCAAGGAGCGGATGTGGAGGAACAGCTTGTCGGTAGATTTCTTGGACTGTCTTTCGACGGAAGAGACCGCAGAAAGGTGATAAAGAAGCTGTTAAACATCTGTCTCATTTCTGGGACACTTTCAGCAACTGCTGGTGTAATCTCGCTCGCCGCCATGAGCATCCAGGGGACGACAATGACTTGGTACATAGTGTTCAGCGTCTATGTTTTCGGCACTATCTCGATTGCTGTAATTGGATCCGTCTATGGCCTTTATCCAACTGTCTCAGGGCTCTCTGTTGCCTTCGTCACGATGGTCTTACTTTATATCATAGACCTTAGCCGGTGCATAGTCTTTTACATCTATGTGGCTTTGAATTCCTCGTATAGCAGAGGCATGAACCAAGCTGCAGTGATTGTTACAGCTTCCGTCTCTATGCTTCTCTTCCTGGCAACATTGTTGATTCGGAGGGTATATACATGGAATCCAGCTACTTTTGAGTTCATACCTACCGCTCCTCCGGTCCAATGGGCTGTTGAAAACCAACAGCCAGAGCAGGAGCAAGAGGAAACCGGCTATCGAACAAACACTGAACCTATACAAGAGTGAGAGGATATAGCTGAGGTAGTAGAGTTGGAAGATCTGCAATGTGATTTTCATCGTATGGTGATAACTTCAGTGACGAGGTGCACTTAGAATTGGAGTTCAGCAAGCAAGAGCTCGCTATGCAGAAACTTTACATGGCTAGGGACGTTTTGGCATAAGTGCACGCACCATAAAAATTACTTCATGATCAAGCAGTAGGGATACATAATAGTTGGTCGAGATTAGTTGAATCGGCCGGTTACAAGTTGACGACGCTCCACTCAAGTATCAAAATACGAGAAGAATCATCTCATTCTGTCATCTTAATAGTGTCAGTTTGGTATCTCATTTGCACTAATCATGTGGTATGGCTGCGTCTACTCTACGCTCCCCACTATGCAGAGTGGCACTGCGTCGAGAGACTGCAGCAAGGTTCACAACGAGGTGGTGCCTACTAGCACTGCCTAGGCCCTAGCTGTAGCCCACAGCTACTTCCAGAGCTTGAATTGTGGCATTGACTTGTCATATTTCACCAAACTCTGTGAGTACAGTCTAGACATAAATTTTGGTGGTGCTCGCTTTAGTTTCCTCTCAATTGTCGTTCGGAGTGCTGCTGCTTGCCTCCCGACCATCACAACCTGCGTTCTATGACGTGTATGTCGTAAACAGGGAGTTCATACTCCATTCTACTGCACCAAAAGGGGATTCACACCATGGGGGACTAGTCAGCGATAGTGTACGTGAGAGATTGACTTTGGGAGATGGAGCGCGGAGCAACCACTGCTCTGCGGCTTCCAGCGAATTCGTCGTACATCTATGGACGCCCTGTAACGTGAGTCGTCCAATATCGCTTATTACAAGCGTTTTTGGAGATTGCATACCTGTCATTTGCGAGGTTTCGTGCAGCTACTTTAATCTCCCAAAACTACGACGGAAACTAGCGCTGGTGGCGAAGATCATGCCATCGGTTCTAGTGTTTGGATGGATCTTCAATTTGGCGGGGTTTTCGGAGATGGATGAATTCGAGACATTCTTGCCACAGAGAATGTTCTTGTCGCCTGTTATTTTGGCTCTTGTAGTGGCTGCGTACGGTATTTGGCATGTATTGTTTGGAAATTTCATCAAGGAGCGGTCACGTTGAATTTGGGGAATCTGTTGCAGATACGGGTTCTATGGTGCGAAATTGCAAAATAGGCGGTACATACAAGTTGTAAGTGGTACGCGGGTAGATGGCGTCGTCATCCAACGTACTCGCGAAGTAAGCCAAATTTGGTGTATTTCATACAGTATACTGTGTGTAACCTTGTATTGGTGCTCCTGTTTCCTCTAAACTTGACGCAATTTATTCTGGTGATTGTTGATGGTAGCTTTTCAGAAGGAGCAATCGGTTGTATGTATTGCTTGTTGTCGCGCTAGCATTCACCGTCGATGGCCTATCTCTTTCGGCTACGTGCAGACTTGACGATTGCATTGCTTTTCAACCTAGCGGCAGCCGTGTTGCAAACGGTTGGCATTGTATATGGAATGCGGTGGCTTCGTATAAGGCCCTCTGAAATTGCTATTGAGGATGATGTACCGATAGCAGTCCCAGTGGAGTCGGGTACGGTACAGCCGAACCATTCTCAGCCTCCACATGTACAAGTGGAAACTGTGTAGGCGAACTTCTAATACCCAGTTCGACCACACCTGCCCGCTCCAGAGTCCAGATCAGAATGCTTATCTGATGATATATTTGAGTTATTCCTCGAACTTTAAGAGAATGGATTTAACAGCAGCTTGTTAGTCCTGGATTTCGTTATTGGGAGCCAGTTTCAGCTCGTGCCCAGTTGTACTCTGCCTGGCTTATGGTAGCAGGTTCGGATTCCAGAGCTCATTTGCACTTCGAAGTTGCAGTCATCACACCGAGACGTACCTGGATTCCACCTGCGAACATTGTCGCATAAGACCTCAAGAGTTATTTGTAGTATAGCTGAATAAGATGACATGACTCCACGTACGCTTGCGCAAGGCTTCGCCTGATGGATTAGTAACCAGTCCAGGATTACCTACAAGCTTCAAGTTGGCAAGTCGTGACTTCCCTTGGCGAGTCGCCACAGTGGGGTATTGTTAGGAATCCCCAATTCTTGTCCCTTGTTGTAATGCTGATACCATAATTTTGGCGCATTAAAGTAATAATGAAAGAAACACTAATCGAGTGGGCGACGCGGTTGGATGACCTATGCATCACCTACAGCGTTCGCTCCGCCGCGTACGCTGCATTTTTGGAGATAGAGGATGAAGGACTCAACGAGGAGGAGGAGGAGGAGGAGGAAGAAGAAAATGCATCATGGACGTCCACGCGGCGAGGAAATTTGAGGACGGAAGAGGGAAGAAGTCAAGAAGCAGAGGAAGCTGACCAGTCTTCCTTGAGAGGGCTCCTTGGAAGACCGACGGCGCTTTTTTGGGCCTTTTGTCTTATTATTACTTTACTAGCCGATATATTAGGGTAAGCACGGAAGGAAAAGTAATGCCGCTTCTGAACACTTGCGAGGCGATCATACTGTCATTCATGTCCTGCAGAGCAATCATTCAGACAACAATATTCTTATTCACGGGAATCGGTGCTATTGTGATACTGTTGGTGGGAGGCTTCATTGCAGCGCGCTATTTGCTCAGAATCATGATGTTTCCTATGAGCTGTAGCATGATTAAGAATGGCGAAGAACCGCAGTTAGGTTCGATGATAGACGATACCCTCCGAACGGCGTTGTGGAGGGTGTACCGGTACCTGGATTCAGTGGGGCAACGGGACGACCCAGCCTCGTTGTGTGAATTGGATAGAGACTTAATAACAGAAGGCTCCTTACTGATAATATCGCACTATGCTGGTGTTCTACGTGGAGTCATAGAACAACAGCAACAGATGCGAAGAAACTCGGAGAATGACTGGACAACATTATGGTTCACGGCTTCACCGTTCCTCTTAAGAGTTCATCACGAATTAGTGTCCCTCCTTGGTGCCGTGCACAGTGTAAGGAGTGAAGTTGTTCGCCAAGCTGGGTTTTTACTCAGAGAATACTCACCTCGGGAGTACTTCTGTGGTAAGGAAGAATCAAGCGAACGCTTAGAACTGAACAGTGTTCATGATCGCATATTAGAGAGGATACATCGTGCGATTGAACAATACCTAGATGAAACGCACGTTGAAAAACGTCCTCACATGCTGCCTTGCTCAATTGAAGCACAGGAATTTATGACGAGCTACATCGTTTCTTCCCGAGGATTCAGTGACGACAAGGCAGTCGACGAACAGTTCAATCACACCGGACGAACAGAAGAGGCGAGGGCTCTACGGGAGTTTTTTGAAACACATACACGGAACGACGAACTACCGGGTAAGTAGTACAATTTGCTCGAAAGGAGAGAATACGCTAGTACACATGTTTTTCCTCACGCTCTGCAGCGGCGGACTATTCAGCTCTTCACGAAAGCACAGTTCCTTGGGTTCCGTCCCATTGTCATTGGTTTACCGCTTATTCTATTGTTTACAGTTACGAGTTGAATTTACGAAAGCGCATTCAGCACGCAAAGAAGCATGCTGAGATGGCTTATCAAGTTGCGTCGTGGATCCATGCAACTCCAGCTCCCCTATACCCACACACATTATCGGAATCGTCGCTTGGACAAACAGTGCATAGCTTACCCACAGGAAGGCACCCACAAGGGATGGGATGGTATCTTGGTCGCAGTGTCTCATATATCGCGCTGGTTTGTGGCCGCGCGATGAAACACTGTAAAGTATGTCTCCATCGCCTTTGCTGCAGGCTCGTATCGATGTGCCGGCAATTTTTTCGGAGATCGACTAGTGAAGAGGAGACTACTGCTGAAAATGGGGATATGCTGGCACCGACATCGCCTAGCTTGTCCGGGTCTCTAGAATCCACCCCTATCGGGCAACAGTATGAAGGATGTCACGGGTTAGTCTTAAAGCGATTCTCAAAACTTCCGGCTTTGTGGCCAGTACAGCATAGCTTAGAGCAGTGTTCCTCCCACTTAGTCGGGGAATTATACAACGACTGGAAAGCTGTGGAAAATGGGCAATCGGAAAACAACGAAAGTGCTCCAACTGACGACAATGCTAGTATGAGCGAATCTTTTTTCGCGAAGGACACTTTAAGAAAAATGCAATCGCTGATTAATTCTAGTGTCATAGATTACTTGCTGGAGCCCCCGAATTTGCATGATTTTCATTGTTTTGACAGTTATGATTTTCTGCGACTTGAGATGCACTACTTGTGGCCTAGTTCGGAGTCATTCAATGTTCCCTTTAGCCAGGACAGACCTAGCGTAGCTGAGTCTGTCGGACACCGTTGCAACAACTTGTTGTGGAGTTTGAGCAACTCTCTTCGTTCAGTAATGCTTCATTTTTACTCGACGCTCTTACTGTCGAAGTACCGTCGATGTCTTCTAGTTTTCAGTAACTCCCTGCGGTTTGTTATCTGTTGTACCTGCTGCTGGATGGGGAGACGTCGCATACACAAGGAGACCGATCCCTTAACGGAAACCAGCGGAAATAGTGGGATCGATGCCGTTTTCATACGTCCCAGAAACAATGAGAAGAGAAGGAGAACTACTGTTCTATTGTGTGAACCTAATGGTTGTATGTACGAGTTTTATGCTAGAATGACGCAAGACATTCATGATTACACCAACCGAGGCTATAATGTACTGATCTGGAACTATAGGGGGTATGGAAGGAGCGCAGGTTGTCCAAATCTTGGAACCACATGCAGCGATGTGGAGGCACTGGTGCGCCGCTCCCGGGAGCTATTTGGTGGAGAAATTTCCCGTCTGATTGTGTACGGAACTTCGATCGGTGGGGTGTCAGCTTGCCACTTGGCAAGACGTGGAAAGGTTGACTACATGATAGGTGACCGCAACTTTAGCGATCTCCCTCGTATTGCTGGTACAGTCGTGGGAAGCTGGGCCAAGACGGCAGTTCGCTGGATTGTAAGAGAGAGTGACTGGCTAACGTGCAATGTTGATGCGTATCTGGACGCTAAGTGCCCAAGATTGCTACTTGTAGCTCCCCTCTACGATGAGGTTATCCATGTTACCAGCTCACTTGTTGGGGGAATTGCCGAAATAGTAGATTGTCATTCCGCTATGTCCCTCGCTATAAGCGAAGCGACAGCTCCTAAATCGCTATACTCTCTGCACAGCCTCCTATTGGACGTTCTGCGATCGGATGATGCTATTCAACCCGAAGCAGAGTATGCTTCACCTGCAACTTTTATGATGCCGTGCCGCAAGCAGTGTAGCAGGTGCAGATGGTGTGACAAAGAGGAGCGAAGTGCCACGCGGGGTAACACGAGTGATACAGCTTCCCCAGAAAGATTAAGTACAGAGAGGAATACATTATCATTACTTCAGACGAAGGCCACCAATCACGTTACTGGAAAACACACAGAACCCCCGCCTCACTTCGCGTTACTGGCGCACGAGCTCCACATTATGCTCGTACGAGGGTTGACGCGAACAGCATTTTGGATATTAACGCCGTCAACATTACGCCAATCAAACGTAATGAGTGGTTTACAAAGAAGCATGCCGCCGAGTTTGGATAATATATCGTCAGATATACCTCATAGCTACATTGATCATGACCTACTAATACGAGTGCTTTTGAGTTTCTTCAAAACGTCCAGCAAGGTTAAACGGTGTGGAACTCATTCTTCGGCCTTTGAAGAGAAGTACCGTAAAAAGAACCCTGGGCTTTCTAAGGTCACAATGGTAAACCTCAGTAAGCAATGGGACAAGATAATTGACAATGTAGGGGCGCCCGATGTGTTAGAAGCGCTAAATAACTCAGTGCTTTTTAGCTTGGCCATATTCCTTATCCTACGGATGGAGAACTGTATCCATTACCCTCTGTATCAGGCGTTCCTTGAGAGCCGCAAGTCCATGTCTCAATTTTTCAGGGTTGAGTTTACTTGGAAGGATGCAATATTGAGTGGTCTGCCCTCCATGCCTGTTACGACTGCCATCAAGATCGCGCTTCAATGTCTCGGACATCTCGATTGCTTTGCAGGAATGGACGACGGTGATGAGGTTCGCGTTCGTGATCCAACTCTAGTGCAGCTGGTGGAAAAGGCATGTACTTCAGGTGGATTACGAAATTGGCAAGATCTCCTGAATCTTTTGCACGAGCGGCTTAATGGCTGTGTGCCATCAAAGGAAGATTACATTCCAAAGAGTGATATAGCACACGACTCGTTGAGGTTGATGTACTCATTGGCTTTCATGTTTTCTACACTGTACTTAGTACCGGATTCACGCAACGACCAAATCTCAAAGAGGGGGCATGTGCTGACTATGTTTTCCACGCATAATTCTCCGTTACCTAGAAGTGTGTTTGATATGGTGCTTTCTAGAGCCGAGCAAGCTGGGCCATCCGCAGCTTCAGAATAGCGCCATCATTTCTTTTTTGAGGCCATAGATGGAAGAATAAAGACACCTGAAGTCTGCATTCCCCATCCATCGAATAAGAACTGATTAACTATCTTTTGCAAGTATTGCTGCAAAGCACAAAAACGTAGACGGTAATTCGGTTCACTCCAAGAATCTGCAGTAAGTGTGTCCGTACCTCGTCAGTTTCATCGAATGCCTCGGGCGAATTGGAATCGATGTCTAGGACCGAATGTACCTGCGGTAGCCCACCAAAATGGATGTCATACACACTTAGATTCTATACTTATCTGCTCTTACCCTTGTTGAGGCTGGGTACAAAACAGGAACCACCATTTCAGCTTGCGTGACGTCATCACATGCAATGTAATTTTCGATCTTATTGACATCATCCACTCGTTGAATCGTTTGCTCCTCCGCTGCGACGCCGCAGACACCTTTACCGAAATCGATAAGCCCACAAGCTATGAGTTCTCCTTGATATGGTCCAATCGACAAACTCTTATCCCCGCGATGCACGTAGAATCCTACAAACGACATGTATTTGAACGCAAGTTTCAAATACGAGCAGATAGTCGACATGCGTCCCATGCAGTCAACATCATACTTGTTAAAAAACTTGCTCAATGCTTTGATTATTGTTTCGTATTGTGCTTGTTTCTTTTCTGTATCATGCTTATCGTCCGTCTCCAGTGGCGTAATGGACTTCTGCCAGAGCCCGCATGCTCCACCTTCCGCCGACATTACTGTTTGTTAGAAGTGAGTATTGAGATCCCTATGTCACACTGCACAATCAATAGTTCACCGCCGTCACCTTTGGCTATACAACCCTTACACTTATGTACCTTGTCATTATACAGTTCTTCGGAGAATCAATCGTTAAGGTGCTTCACATCCATCAATCAGATTTTCTTCTGAAGTTCTTTAGATTCGGTAAATCGCCCCAAGAGAAACACTGCGACCTCGTAAAATGTCATTTTGCACTAGTCTATGTCTGGTTTACTGGAACATTCAATGCATGAATTCAAGCACTCCAAGGAGCCAGGAGAGAGAGTTGTCAGGAACCTATTACTAAAACCTTGCGCCAAAGGCAACTTGCTGAAACGTGATGGAAAAGCATGCAAAGTAGGTTTTCTCTCCCAGCTCTTGCATACCTACCGCATACAGTTATATCAGTGGTACCACCATGACTTCTCAAGTCCCTTTCCGCACCCAAGTTGAAGTTGGTATAATCTCCATATTGAAGAGCGCTTCTCTGGTCGTTTTCAGATTATTCAGGTGTAATGGGATAGTTGTATCGCATTTGTTTAGAGCATTACTAGGTAGTGTACCCGTGTAGAATGTTTTCTCACCGAAATAGTGCTCCTACGTTTACTACAGTGACTGAACAAGAGAGGCCTGAGCAGCAGCAGTCCAGACCTTATCACGTGGTGCATAGGAGCAATAATACCCGCCAACAGCAACGAAATCATCGCTACCATGATGATGACGAGGAGGATAAAGTCGTCAGGTTGAGACTGAGGCCGTACGAGAATAGTGAAGCGACAGCCACTTCAAACCCAGGGGAGTCTTCCAAGAGATCTCAGAGGTCGAAGTCCCTCAACGATAAAAAGAAACAGGTTAGGTGGTCTGCAGACACCGTTGATAACGAACAGATGGGAAAGAAAAAGTCGAAGAGTACGTGAGATGTGGGGCTTTCACTTTTTCCGAAGAGAAGCCTTACTTTACACTAACGTGGGTTGCAGGGTGTTGCATTTATCACAAGGAAAAAGGGTTTGGGGAAAGCTCAACAGAGAGCGATACAAGTGATGCTAGTACGAACACAGATGAAACAGATTATGATACAGACGACACTAGAGCCAAGAAGAAGCGCAGAGAGAGGGTTCGTCGGAGACGGGAGCGCTATCGCCGCAAATATCTTGGAGAGCAGTACGGCTCTAGTGAGCAGTCTCACTCGTCCAACACGCTAATGAACGACCCGAAACTGGACAACCAAAGGAGCGTTTTCACCAAATGTCAGCGTTGTGGTCATCAACATGAAATGCCCGAAAACGAGGATGATGACACATCTTCTACTTCTTCTAACTCTTCCTAATTAGGTGTTTCGACGCTTTCACGCGATCAATACTACACACCATCCGATTACATGCCACCGTCTGCATAGGTGTGTCCTATCAAACATCCTCTACATCGCTATCGGCCACATCCCCATAACGCCAGATATTGATTCTTTTCTTGGATACCTCATTTTGAGCTGCTTCCAAACTCTCTATAATCTTTAAGTCTTTCTGCAGGGCCTCGGCGTCCGGTTGCCGTCGAGCAGCATTTTTCGTCGACCGAATCTCTCGCTTGGAAAGGCGGGCAACACCCTCCTGGATCATTTTTTCATTGACACTCATGGGCGAGTTTTCGTCAAAGAGGGTGACTACGAGCCGGTTGTCGTCATCTCGAGAGTGAATCTTTGCTACCAGATCCTTCCCAAATGAAGATTCTGATAGGCATATACCTGCTTCACGACCAAATTCTTCATCTAATTGAGGAGACTTGACGAATGCTAAACGACATCCACGTGCCAAGGGAGGTAGCTTTTCCAAATGACTACTAGGAAGAGGCCTCATTTTGGTAAGGGGAACGCTACCACGATTGCCATAGTCTATGTAAGTCACGGCGTACTCATCTCTACCACTGCCTTTGCCATCTATTCTAGCTCGGAACCAACTAAGGCCGCTCCCGTCGTCAAACAACGCAGCCACCACCTTCCCTCGACGAGGATCAACCACAGCGTGGGTCTCCCCGTGCTCTTCTTTCATTTGCCTCATTTCCTCTTCCACCTTCCGAAGATTCTCCATATCATCTTGGGCGTGAACAAAAAAGCAATTACCGTCCAAAATATCACAAACTCGGAGCTGGATAAACTGCTGACTCTCATGAGCAGCCTCCTCAGCCTCCTCCTTTTCTGCAACATGGGTCCATACTCCTCGTTTCGCAGTACGGGCTTCTTCTTCGGCCTCAAAGAGTTCATCGGCGTAAGGACTGTTTCGGGCAGCCGCAGGAATGATGCTCCCATATCCCTTCTGAAGGAGCGCAACACCAACATTTTGTCTTTGCCCACCGCTTCCCACGAACAGAGAGCCCAATATTGTGCCTCTCTGGTCAATTGTGTCCACTTCAATCTCGACTTCTCTCTGTAGAGTGTTCTCTCTCATAAACGAGTACGCTTCATCACCAAATGGTTCCGCTTGGCGGCCTGGCCGTTGCTTTCCATCGGGACCCTTCGTAGAAGGCTTCGCTATAGTAGGGCATCGCACGCCAGAGATCGCAAACATGCAAATGCAGTTCTCGCTTGGAATGATCAGTTTTACTCGGCCTCCAGAAACTACGTAGTCAACGATCGCTCTCATCTTTCCGGCCCGCTGTAAGAAAGGAAAGAAGTTCTTTGCTTTTTGAGTGTCCATTGTCAAGTTTGTGAGTCGATGCTTTGGAGCAGGCTTTTTCCCCTGCATACCCTTGCCACTCTCTTTCGCGCGATTTTCCGCTTGGAGTAGTTCATCGTATTGGGAGCTTTTGGGATCGTCAACTCGATGGCGAACAACTTCAGCGTAACCTTCAGAGACAAGTATAGCTGCCACATTGTACTTTTCGCCTTTCTTGTTGGTAGCATGTACCGTGGCAAAACGTCGTTCCTCCTGCAAAAAAAAAGTCATAGATAAAAAATACCGTTGCACACGAACAAGGCAGGCTGTCAAGATACTTACGTTAGTTGGGGCATTTTGCGCTGGAGGCCGTGTGTAGTCTACGACAACTTCCACTTCCTTCCCAACGATTGTGCGACGGAGAAGATCCTTGGCCTCCCACGACCATGGCTCACCTTCTTCGTCTCGTTTTCCAACCCTCGGGGCGCGGATAGAGCTTAACTGAACGCGGCGTTCTTCGGTCGCACTCCCTCTTTTGACTTGAACAATGATGGTGTCGCCTGACACAATCTCCGTGACCTTTCCAGTATATTCAGAGTCACCGCTGATTTGCTGTGGTTCCCACTCTTTCCAAATGTTCAGTTTACCATTCTTGGCGGCGTTTTCAGCATTCCTCATTGTGCTCGCGTGAGAAGGATCAGTGAAACGGATGCTCCAATCCACCATTCTTCCAAGACCATTCTTCAGTAGCTCTGCGGAAATATCACCAGCAGGATGCTCCACTTTTCCAAAAAAATTATTGAATTTATCCGCACCACCAATGTGGAGCACAACATCTCGATTCAGCAAACGTGTTTCAGTGAACAACTTGGCAGGTCCAGCAAATGGTTGTGCCACAGTTGTCGTTTCCGCCCCGCCGGAGTTGGTATTTTGCTCTTCCTCACTCTGTTGCTGTTGTTGCATATACCGCGGGGACTGGACACCAGCCAAATTGAAATTGATGACTAGCATGTATTCTTTGAGTCCTGTCAGAATGCACCGTAGGGAAGCGCCGTCCTTCACCTGCTCAACAACAGCAGACTGAGGACTGTTTTGCAATTGGTTCAGAAGCTCTCTATCTTCAGGGACATTCCATAAGACCTTCCTGATAGCACCTTTAACCGCTTCTGAATTGTCGTTGTAGATGCCTTTCTTTTCTTCCTCTGCTTTGGCATTCAATTGTTGGAGCTCATCGTAGTCTGCACTTCTTCCATGCTTCGTCATCTCGATTGGAACCACTCTTGCCCAGCCGTTCTCCACGACTTTCTTAGAAACGCTTTCACCATTGAGCCAGATGTCAGCAAATTGGCGGTTAATGCTATCTACCTTGTACTGGATTTTGAATTGCACACTTTGCCCAATCAACATCTTCCGCAGAAATTCTCTGCTCTGCCAGGCGAACGGCTGCAGTAACAGAAATGCAAAAGGCAAAGTTGTATCTGGCGATTCGGTACCAAAATTCATCAACGATAATAAAACGCACCTCATCCGTGGCATTGGGGTGCCTTGCCAATCGAGGAGCCTGAAGCGAAGCCAAAGATACTTGCATCTCGGGAGGTGGATTTCCCCGCCCCATGAGTACGAGGGAGTCGCCTCCGATGACACTCTTGACTACAGCATACCTGTGCACACATACAGGAAACAATAATATCAGTTCGCAGAACGAAAGAGGGAAAAATACCCCGTATTAGAGTGAATACTACACAATCTTGGCCACTTCAGAATTCTTCTGCAACTCTCTTTTCTCGTTATTTCCCTCTTCTTTGCATTGCATCGAGACATTGGAGTCTTCAGTGACCATTTGTGAACCGTGTCTTCTCGAATTTGGGCCCATACGGGGTATACAGGGTTCGTCATACAGACAATAAAGGACCGGAATAGTAGAACATGATACGTACCCTTGCGCCATTTTTCTTCTTATTGCTCTTCTCTCTACTGAACAAAGCACACTCTTTTCCACTGAATCGGATCGTTCACACCAACACTATTGCATGAGCTCCTTGAATGGACGATACTGCAAATGGTTTCATCTCTCCATGGACTCTGCAGGGGAAAAATGTCCCCCTTCCAGGTGTAGAGGACAATCTTTTCGTCGACTCATGAATGGCTGTACTCGCGTTTATCGTCCAAGGTTTGACGCGTTCGCAGAAGCGTTTTTAGAGCGTATTCCGTGATACTTTTCGTCCTACAGCCCTCGCATGGGTGTAAACTCTGTTCTCAATCGTTTGGATCCCGGAAAGGTGGCGTATATCAACCATGGCGTACGCACGACAGTATTGGACCGAAGAGGGGTTAACCACTCTCTTACTAACCCGAGCTGACTGGGACAATGAGTTCGAGCGAGTTATGGCACAGGGCGGGAAGGGAAAGCGAAGGGACGCTGGGCATGAGACACAAAATGCGCTTTGGGATCAAATGACAGAAGAAATGAAAAATAAGTATGTATGGGGTTTATAGGCTAATGTAATCATAACGTTATCTTGCGAGAGCTTAACTTGTATAAACCTCTATCAAAACTTCATTTTTGGGATCTTGTTAATGCTGCAGCAATCCGGGGCTAACATTTGTCACGAATTCGCGGGATGAAGCAGAAGATGTATCTGGGTAAGTGCTCGTAACCTGTTGCTACAAAAAGTTTCGGGTGGGAACTGTGAACTTGGTAACCGAATGATGGATACGACGGGTCAAATGCTACCACAGAGAGCAATGTTCGACTAAATTTTATAACCTACACACACGCATAAGAGTAAGTAGCGTGCTCTTTGTAGAAAATACAACAATTGTCAAAAAACCGGCAAACTTGTGTACAGAGCATTGGGGAGCAAATAGAAACTAAGGACCGACCGCTCCCGCAGTATCTGTTGAAACCGAAGATACTTTTTCATATGCTAAGCCACACTCGAACGGGAGGCTTTTCATCGGATAAGTACGGAACGCCACCAATATATAAGAGTCGGCCTGGGGCAAAAGCGGTAGTCCAATTTGTTAGAGAGCGAGATTGCCCCGAGATATCGAGTGACTCCACGGAAGAAATAAGCCAAGAACTAGCAAAGAAGGTGTTTTATCACGTTTTGTACGTAAAGGATCTTATTCATCGCTCTGGCAAACTAGCAGAGGCGGACACTGTCGAGGCCTGGCGTAGCGTGATTGATGAGCTTAACCCGAATTTTGAAAACGCTTCCATACTTCCCGCTTCGAGTACTACATCGTCTACAAGGAAACGAGAAAGAAAGCCGCGAGCACCAGCAAGCATGGGTGACTCGGTGGAACCAAGTTCAGCTCCCAGAATGAAACGCGCTGCATCTGCCAAACGCTATATCAGGGATGAGAACAGCATGTTTTCTTCTGATTCCGAAGGTGAAGAAGAAATCCAAGCGATAGAAGAAAAAGGCCCTCCAATGAGTTCCGCAGTGACCCCGCAAACGAGACCACTAGGTCAGGCATCTACTTCGCAAAGTCGTCCATATTATCACGCAAATGTTAACGGATATGCTGGAAGAGAGTCTCCTTCTTCAAGGAAGGCGTTTAGCAATTTGCCCATGTTCTTGATTTTTGAAGAGAATCCATTCTCTCAAGTTGTTGCCAAGCGTAACTCGTCTGTATATAGTGTCAGTCCTGCTTCGTGGGAGGGCGTAAGGGATCCGGAGTCGTCGTTTGCGTATCAACTTGAACCCCACAAACGGTAAGTCTTATTCTTAGAAGCGCTCTGTTTATTCTGCAAAATACTATCTTCACTTTGGAACCTTCAGGCTAGCTGATGTCCTTCTTTATCTCGTAAAGGATGAATCGCTTAGTGAGCAAGATCGACAGCTGCTTGGTCTGGCACATCTAGCCATGGGTTTCGACAAATACCGGCATATCATGCTGACAGTGGCTCAGTTAGCGTGTCCGGACAATCACTATATGGATGTAGAGCGTTTCCTTGATCTTTTGTCGGACAAAGTGCAACAACTCGGTCTCTCATATAACAGGTTATCGATGGAGCTAGCGCGTTTATGAACACCTCCCATATGCGTTCCATAAAGTTGCAACCAAAAATGAGCTGGAAACGGTAGATATGAACTGTTTGCATGTTGGTGATCCTTGACTACCCACTACGTTAGTTCGTAGGCTTCACCAAGAATCGTGAAGTTCTTAGCGCTCTACATCGGCGGCAACAAAATCCACACGTACTCGTAAAACAATGTCTCGTTCATCACGCTAGTACAGGTACGCTGCGGTGCATCTCGGGTACCAACACGTCTTCCTTCTTACCCTGTGCAACCCAGTCCTCCCATCTCCTGCGGCGGGTCGTTGCACTGCTTCGCTTCGGCGTAGGCAGCAATTGAGCACCTGCGTTGCTCGTTATAGTTTGGCGCAACCCCATCGTGTGGTAAATTAGACCGTTATCGTGGAATTGACAAGTTGGTAGCATAACTTGCCTTGATTTTTTTTCCCCATCCAAGCCGAAAGCTTATGCGTGTGATAATAATAATTAATAACTAATAATAAGTATCTTACTAACTGAACGCGATGGCGGCATCATCATCATCATCATCTGCCTCCCCGAATGATCCCCCAGCACAGTCCAATCCGGCGGCCGTCAACCGCCAATATTGGACAGATGAGGGTCTAGAGAAGGTCCTCCTCTTACGTGCTGAGCGAGAAGCAGAGTTCGAATACGTGCTAGGCCGAGGGAAGGGGAAAAAGAGCCAGGCGAATGAAACACAGAGCACGTTGTGGGATAGAGTGGTGCAAGATCTCCACCAGGAGTACGTCCAAACTCGGCTCCCTGTTGTTTAGGAGCCAATTGCGCTTCATTCATGACTTCTTTGCAGGTATCCGGACCAAGTCTTTGTCCGAAATCACCTCAATGAGCCGGAGGAATTGTCGGGGTGAGTGCCATGGTTGGTGGAATTCAGAGTCTTACCACTAGCAAAGATACTGTTGACATGCGATGCAGAACACAATGCTCGAATAAATTTTATTACCTTCACTCGAAATTGCGGGTAAGTAGTTGGAGGAGAGTATCCGTGACCGAGATTGACATGGTCTATGTCCGGTGGTTTTTGGTTTTGCAGACCCAAGCCCAACAAGTGGACCAGAAGGGCAAGGACGTCCCACGCTATCTGTTGATTCCTAAGATCTTGTTCCACTTGTTGTCTCACACTCGGTCGGGCAATTTTCCAGTAAACCCTGCTCTTGAACACGAGCGGCGTGCAGACAAAAGCAAAGCAGCAACGAAAGCTGTAGCCGAGTACACTAGACAGCAAGTATGTCCTAATGTAGGTAGCGGGGATACAGAGCCACTCAGTCAAGACCAGGCAAAGAGTGTACTTCTAGGTTGGATGTATGTTATGGACGAATTACTTGCTCACGAAGAGGTGGCCAATGAGGACACCCAGGAATCTTGGACGGAGTTCATACGGGGACTCAATTTGGACATTAGTCGGGCCATCGAGTGTGGAGTATTCTCGCGCAAGCGTCAGCGCAGGGAGCCGGATGCAACGGAAACTTCCAGTGAAAATAACATCAACAAGAAAACGAGAGAAGAAACTCCAAACACCCCTACGAGGGACAGTCTGGGACAGGGTTCTACTGTTAACCATGAGGGAGACAGGACGGTCGAGTCAATCGAGGATACATATCCACCTATGAGTTCATCCTCGAGTGCCCAACCTAAGCAGGGTGCAAAGCCTAGTACTAATAGAACGGGAGGTGTGAAAAGTAGGAAGAAGAATTTTTCGAGCGCTTCAGGTTCACCACGGAAACAATCTTCTGCGGATCGCCGGAAGTACTTGATATTCGAAGAAGACCCCTTTTCGGATGTGGTAGTAAAGCAGGGCACCTCGGTTTACCCAGCAACTAGCGGTACAGTCGTCCAGCAGGACCCCCCCGAAACATCGGGCGATTCCAATGTCCCGTGTCACGTTGATCCAAGCGATAGGTGGGTTTACTTACATCCTACTGGTCTTGGAGTCAGGTGATAGACGAAGCTGTTTTATTGTTTTCGTTCATGCAGACTCAATGATGTCATTTTGTACCATATCAAGGAAGAACAGATAACGGACGAGGTTAGAAAAACGTTGACACTAGTTTATACGGCTTTGCATTTGGAGAAGTATAAGCCAATCTTCATGGCTGTAGCGTTGCTCGCGTGCCCTGACAACCATTTTATGGATATGGATACTTTTATCACGCTGATTTCGGAAAAGCTACAGCAATTAGGCTTGACTTTTAATAGGGTATCTATGGAACTTGCCAGAAAATATTGACTTACAGGTCCCTCCAATTGCGTATCTGTCATAAACTTGCTCCTCACCTTGTAGATCGTGAGGTAGTCGTTAATCCTCGAGATTTCATTTGGCTACTACGGCCATGAGAAGGGCTCTTGCTCTCTGTTTCTACCATGCCTGTAAATGACGGGAAAGTGCGCTCTCTAATCCTCTGTAGCTCTTCTTCTAGCACCTCTATATCCTCTTTTTGGTACTTGACAATGTCTTGCAACTTCCTATGACGAACTACTGATTGTAGTTTTCGTTCTTTTATCTTGGCGGGATCTGTCTCTTCTGTCCTTCCAGCAGTTCGTGACTGAACTATACCATCCCTAATTTGAACAGCATTTTTTAGCTCCTTATAACGACGCAGCAGATGTTCATTTTCTCTCTCTTTGGCTTGCCATTGGGATTTTATTGATGAAAGAAGCCGTTTAATCTTCTGAATATGCCTCTCATGGCTTTGCTGCAATTGGCGACTGCGCGCCTCGATTTTCATCAGATCACGACGCTGCTTGTCACCAATGTCCCCACCGCGAATAAAATCTTGCAGCGTTTTTGTTACTCGCAAAAGCTGTAGATCGGTGTAATATTCCGACATATCTTGACATTTTCCTCGGAGGTATTTTAGTTCCCAGTGAAGGTACGATAACTCTTGTCGAAAATCCCTGTGCTGTTCTAAAATGTTAACCTTGATAGAGCTCAAGAACTTAATGCGTGCGTTGTCGATTTCTACCGCTTGACGTGGAACCAGAGCTGCATTACCATAATCGGGAATTGGCTCCTCTGATTGAACCTCATCGATACCTTGCTTCATGCGAGTAAGGAGGATGAGATCGCAACCAAGCATTTCACGCGCTGTCAGGGTATCACTGAACAAGTTGGTTAGCTTTTCTACTGCAACACCTTGCCTGCTGCATGTATGCAACTGATGCTTCATTTCGATATCCATTGATGATAACAGCCTGTGGATTCTTGCTATCTGGAGTTCAGAAGAAATCTTTTGCTCTCGCAGCTCCTGAAACTTATGCCAAACGCTATGCTCGATTGTGGAGCCAACCTCCCAATCGTCGGGTACATCTCTGGACGAGACAGGAGCCAGAGCTTGCTTTTCTTCCTCGGCAATTTTTCCGACTCTCGAGCGTTGTGCGAGAGCGATATCCGCCTTGTGGAAAGGATCCTCCTTGTAGATGTTCACGCCTAACCTCTTCTTCGCTCTGGCAAGAGTGTCTGTATTATCGTATACATTTTCGATCGGGTTGTACCACGCCAATTCGACCACACCTCTCGAGTGGGAAGAAATATCAACAAGGCTTTGCCCTGCTTGTTCCTCCTCCTCCGGCTGTTGCTGAGGTGCATGAAGGATTTTCAAAATGGCATCCGCAGAACCAGGTAATACTGTCCTCGATTTCGGGTCCAGAACCTCAGCATCGTGTGTCCGGTGCTTGTATAAATGTGTAAGTACCCGCATCACTTCCGCGTCTAGCGATTGTGTGGAAGCCTCCCTAACTGAGTCACGAAAGCTCTTTTCAAGGTGCTTATCGAAGTTTTGAAGTTTATTCAGCTCCTCCCGAGTAGCATTCGTGCGAGATTGCATGCTCTCTGCTGCATCGGCTGCATTAGCCTTTAGGTTATCGAAGGACATATGCTGATCCACAATTCGCCCTTCTAGATCAACATTCGTATCTCTTTCGTGTACATTTTCCGCTAAACGTACGGCATACAGCTGAAGGGCAATTACCGATTCGTAAAATTCCAGGTATGACTTTCGCAACTCGGCTACTTTTGAATCAAAATTCGCCCGAGACTCTCGGACATCATTGGTTAGCTTTCGCAACTCATCCTCTAGAGATTGCCTTCGAGCCTCCCGTTGCTCCTCTACTTCTTCGAGTTTCGATTTATACTGGTAGTACTTCCGCTTTTGTTCCTCACTCATTTGCTCCTCGGCAACTGCATCCATCCATGGTTCAAACTCATTCTCTAACTCTTTTTCTAGAGCTGCAAGAGCGTCCTTTTTCTCGAGAGTTCCATACATCATCTCATGCAGGGCTCTCTCGGGTGCATCATCCTTGTTAGCCTCAGCCTCCCGGCGCCTACGTTCTTCCTCCTCCTTCTGACGTCTGAGTTCCGCTTCAGACACGTAAGGCTTAAATCCCACATCCTCTTCTGACACCTCCAGTATCGAGTGCGGAACATAATCGAGGGACAGATCTGGTTCAAAGAGTTCAGTATCTGACTTGAGTTCCTTTTGTATCTCTTTGATTCTGGAATTCGCATTCGAAATGCGAGAGGCTTCTTCACCTTTTGCTTCCCAGAGCTTGTCAAATTTTTGATTATACTCGTGTTGCACACTGCGAAGAAGAGCATTCAAAAATAAGATTTGCATACGCTTTTGGTTGGGTGTTCTGACAGCAGCAGGATGATACAGCAGCTTCACCACATGACCACCAGCCCAAGTTTTCGCGCTGCCAACCTCTGGAGCTTCTTCTTCATTTTCTTGGCTTGGTAAAGCCTGAGATTCTCTTAGTACCTCCGTAAAATCCGCGTACGGATCCTCCGAGTGCGATGGGGACTCAGCCTTGGCAGTACTACTAGCCGGGGACATCTCCGATCCCTGCTGCTCGGACTTCGTGGGAGTCTTGGAATCAGACCCTTTCCTTTCAGAAGACATCCCCTTCAAGGAGTCTAATTTGCTCCTCTGAAAACTAGGATTTAGACTCGGCGGTAGAAGGCCAGCTAGAAAAATCCAATCAGTGTCATGGCGGAAATCCTCCATCAACGAGCTCCAAACAGCAGAATGCAGAAGGCCATATTCTGTTACTCCTTCTTCCGTAACAGAATCTTGGTTATGCTGCCGCATCGCTGCCTGCTCAAGTCTCCTTAAGTACGTGGCTTTATTTAGACTCATTCTTTCTTCATCGGACATTATTGGCAGAGGAAAGTTGCTAATGGACACATCCCCTTTAAAGGAATGCAATGTCGCAAAATGGACCTCCATATTGTCCCAAAGCTTCGACACAAGCTGGTCGCGAGTCTCTTGATTGTCTTTAATTGTTTCCGTGGCCTGCGTTTTCACCTCGTCTACCCTTTCTGCCGCCTCATTCTCGAGTATACGCTCTCCCGCGATGTCAATACTAAATTCTTCTCTGTTAAGTTGCTCCATTTCCGGCGCCCTCGCATTGCTACTTAGAAGGTCATTCAAACTCACCTTCAAATCTTCCAACTGCTTCCTAATGCTCTCCCGTTCTCTTTCCGCGTCTCTCTGTTGTTTTCTGGCAACAAGTGCTAGTCTGCGAGCATTCAGTGGACACAAACGGGAAGACTTCTGCTCCACCTCGATTTCACCGTCAGTGCAAATACCCACGGCCCATTCCATCAAATCCTCGTTATTTCCTTCCTCTTCTTCCGCGATGCCGGCATTATCCGTTTCATCACCAATCTCCACAGACAGCCGGCGTCCCTTTCCAAACTTACCCCCTGGACTATCAGTTTCTGTCCCTTCTGACAGTTTCATCGCAACGATAGAGCCGATTACCCCTCCAACGCTTCCAACTGGGCCAACAAAATCCGCGACGCGCGACGCAAAGGAAAGAGCTCCTTTACTTCTTGATCCAACTGCCCCTTCCGAATTAAGCCGAAGCCCATTCCCGAGTCTAAGGCAAACAAAATTTGAGCCAAGTGTGCATACCACAACGTAACGTCCATCTTCTGTTATATCAACAGCAGTGATGGGACGGGATCCCACCTGGATTCTGCTATACTTCGAGCCCCGGAAATCACATTCAGCAATCGTTGTCGATTTATCTGTCATAAAATGCAGATTCCCAAAAACGTCGCCAAAGAGGAGCGATGTACCGTCAGCATGCTCATACACCCGCAATGCAGTTATAGTTGAAGATCCTAAAGGTGACTGTAAGAGGGTATACTCGGCGTCCTTCAGTTGGTCCGTCACGTACTCTTGTAGCTGGTAGGATGCCAACGTCTCTGCTGCCAACGTGTGCTGAGGACCTGTGCGTCGTAGTTCGGTGTCGGTATGCTCCGATATACGCACAAACTCAAGTGGGGGCTCTTCCCGAAGATCGTTTTGATCGAACGCCGGGAAATTTTCACTTCTCAATACGACTGGGGCCGCACCAGCGGGGCAGTTGAGCAATTCTCTACTTGTACCAACAGAAGCTGTTAAAGGCGTTCCCATAGACACTCGTGCAATGGCCGTCATTAGGAGAGGAGAAAAGTCCGGCGCCTCTTCCAGAGCCTGGGAAAACTTTGAGGAAGCTGATTGGAAGTCTGGGATTGGAAACGAAATGACCGTCCCGTCTGTCCTTACAAGTTCTAGGTCCAACGCCGGTTCGAGGCGATTCCACCTAGGTCCTCCCGAAGATGCGGGCGCCGACACATCAAATGCCATGCCCTCCTCACCGGCCTCTTGCTGAGGATTTTTCAAACTACCCATCTGCCCAGTGTGTACTGGTCGAAATCGCATGGATACAATCGGGCAGTGGTTTGGGTTTTCCCTCCGCGGCTGAGAAGCCACGCGAACGACATCACTGGCCAGAGTTGAAAGTTCAGCAGGTACAGCTGACACCGAGTAGCCTGGTAGTTTCGATATAGCAATGGGAGTAGCGAGAGGATGTTCCATATCTACACCGTGATCAGGATCCCACTCATTCAAGCGGAACACACAAACTATGCCGTCCTGGGCACTAAAAGTAGCAAAAACGTGAACATCAGAGCCATCATTGAAAGCAATGTCCGTGATAGCCCCTTCATGAACCCAGTCACTGAACACCGTTGTAGCAAACAAATCCGGGGCACCTAACGAACACGACAATTGAGAAACTTCTATTCCTTCAAATTCCGAAGCAAAATCTAACGAGCGCAAATGCTTCTCCGGAGCAGTATCGTTCGGAGATGCCATCATCTCTTTGTACTTATTTGGAGAGATAAACACAAGGCGCAGCCGTCCACTTCCACTGCCAATAGCAAGTAGCGGCATCGTTGGATGCGACGCCATTGATGACAACACGGATAGTCGGGATGTTTCCGATGAGCAAGCACTATGCTCACCATATAGCGTGGGTAAGATAGGATCGTGCTGTTCTCCTTCCAGGTTATATAAGTTGGCCGAAGCCGATGAGGCGCTGTCGACGAACATCCGTTTACATAGCTGCTTCCCTTCCTGACAGTCCCAAAGGCGCAGCGTAGCATCCATTCCCGCTGTGGCCACAAGGGAAGATGGGAGGCGCGAGTCCGGATCTGAGCACTCAGTATTCACACGAGCGCAAAGAACAGCAGCCCCACAATGCCCATCTAAGATTGTATTCACTTGAAGTTGTTCCAAAGTTGCACCTTCATTAACTGATCCATCCACTCCATATCCGGCTGCGGCATAAGCATATTCATAGTTGACCACTGTTTTGGCCAGCTTGTTTTGCCCACCGCTAGTTAAATCTTTCTGTGAACCGGAGCTCGCTGGTCGCGAAGCAGGGGCATGACTCTCGGCGGCGGAAACGCTTTGCGGATCCAGAAGAACTGAAAGAGTTGCTCCGTCCTCTACCGAGACGATTAGCGTCCCATACTCTGGCGAAGGACTCATAGATGAAATTGCAGAATAGTACACGTGACCGTAGCAATTCCGCGTAGGTAAAGTCGGAGCCATTCCAACAATCCGTTTGACTGCGGTCGATTCCCATTTCAATTGCCGCAAAGAGTCTGGTGGATCCAGAAAGCGAACTCGTCCATCGGCGCATCCAGCTGCCAACTGAGTCTCCGAAATCACCACTGATGTACAAATCGACCCTTGCAAGAGTGTCTGTAGCAATGTTTCTTCGTCTTTTATCCAGCGATATTCGTCCTCATTGGCGACAATATGCTTTGATATAAATTTCCGTGTAAAGTTCCCTCCCTGGCTGCACACTGAGTAACCGGTTTGCGAATCGAACACAACGAATTCACCAGCAGCGTTACTGCACAGAATGTGCCGCATATCGGGGACCCATGTAAAGTCAGTAAACTTTCTTCGGGCGATCCAAACCTCATTGTGTTCATGGAAATCAAACGTTGGGGACGGAGTGGGGGCATTCTCGGTGTCGATATCACCTGACTGTAGCAGCTGTAAATTATCCGCTGTTCTTGTTTCTATCGCGGATGTGGGTAGCAAGCCGGTATCAGCAGAAGGATCTAGTAGACCATCTCCTATTTGTCGGACGAATTCGAAGCTCTTGCTAGCCGACTGAGAGGGCTCAACAAGTCCTGTTTCAGGATCCAACTCCGAAACATCTACTCCTTTTCGTTGAAGATCCTCAAGAATACCACGCTTTGCCAATTCCTTTTCCAACACGTTCTTCCTCGCTCGTTGATCTAATCCATCAAGTTGAGGTTTGAACTCGGCAGAAACACAGACAAGCTTACTTCCGTTAACCTTCTCCACTATATGCCAAAAGAAGATGCCGGAATCGGATAAGCAAGCGCAAACATGTGAAGCAGCAGGACAACACGTGGCTTTGTGCACTTCCGAAGAGAATAAGGAAGCAGCTAGGCAATGGTCTTCGTCCACAATTGGAGTCGATGCCTTATTCACCTGTACAAGGTCCCATACGGAGACTAGGAACCCAGGAGAGCTGCCAAAGACAAAACATCTGTCGCCTAGCCTGCGGACGTAACCAATTATCCAGTGCTAGACAAAACAGCTGCAGGAGAGCGTCAACAGTCCTTCACTCACCTTGAAAGAGCCACCGAGCTTATATGGGAGATGGTCGTATCATGTTCAGTGGTCGTTGCGACGGTCCGTGGGGAGAGAGATGGCTCCTCTTCGTCCGGCACTCCTTTCTCGTTCCCTAGCTGGAAATTTTGAATGATGCTAACAAGCCTCTTACTAGGGAATTCGAAGACATAGACCCGTGGAACGGGAGAATCAACCGCCAACGCGACTCTTCTGAAGGAGCAACATTGACAACGACGATATAACTTAACTCTCGAGTTCACAAACCCTTAACACCACCGACACACGACATACCTCGCCTTGGGAGCAACATCGAAGGCCGTAATTTCCATGGGCTGCGTATGCGCTCCATCCTCTGTACGTAGGTCCTCGCCGGGGAAGTATGCGTCATGATATGCTCCAAGGTGAAGGAAATCCTCGCTCGGTCCGCGCCTTTCATCAACGTAGCTATCTTCCCCTTCTGCCTTATCTAGGTATTTGATATGCAGTATACCACCAGAAATAGGTGCAACAATTGTACCCTGTATAAATTAGCAGAAAAATCCAACCAAATGGGGTTGTAAACCTTCGAAAGAGCGCCTGTAGACGATCAGCGTACCTCATCGAGCACCTGGTAGCCCCATGCACTCCCAAAGTTGCGATGGAATGAGAGCGCATGTTGACCCTCCTTTCCACCTTGCTCCACCCTGCTATCACCCATCTTTCTGTGGAAATTTGGGGAAGGAAGGTGAGGTATACACTTCTAGGACCCCAAACCAAGTGTTTCGTGAATTTGCTGAATTCCTAACGTTAACGGTCATCAACTGCGCCGGGCCGGTGGCCGGGATATCCGGGCTGGATTCCTCCGGGTACCAGTATACCATGAGATGATCAACATTTTGATTCAAGAAGAAGAACTTGTCTAGAGTAACTTTTGTTTGTGTTCATTTTCCTACATGGAAATTTTTAGAAGGAAAAGCTTTAACACCTAGAATCAGCCACAGCCGGTTGCTGCACACCCAAGAGTTCTTACCAAAGTTTACCAGTACACGTGCTTCCTTCAATTTTCAAACTAACGGATCCCAATCTATTGTTCAACTGACATGTTGTACTATCGTTGTATTATGCAATGTCGATTTTCCGGAAAAGGCACCAGCCAGAAACCTCGAGACGCTCTTCTGTCACGAGAGTCTGACGAGACGTAACGCTTACACTGTGTACGGTTATCGCTGGTCGCTAAACCTTATTCGCCGCGACTTTAGTAGCGTTTTTTCTTGAGGGACACTACGCAAAACATGATTCTTGTGCCGGTAACCTCGTTCGGACTGGACCGCTCTCCATTGCTCATTGTCCACCGAGTAAGCGCCGATAAGCTTTACGGCTTCGCTCAGTGCTTGACGCAATTGCCGAATGGGTGCGTTGATAGGCATGTTCTTCGTCGGCATGTTGCAATAGAATAGGTTAAGCGTATCTATTGAGGACCTATTTTGCTTGTCGCAATTTTCGACGAAGTCATCTTGATACAGCAAGTTGTGGTTCGGACCCGAAAGGGAGTCGTCATACGGAGGTTTCTCCTGCGCAACAACTGATAGATAGTTCAGTTGCATCATCTGAGCCAAATTGGAATAGGTAGTTTTCCGCAATTTATAAGGAAACATCTCTGCAAACAATGTACAGTAAACTATCTACAGCCATTTGACAAAGTTTCTGTTACTCCACACAACATACCAATAACAACAGCATGCTGCGGAAGAAACATTGCATTCGTTAGTCCAGCTCCGTGAGCACTAAGAAGAATTCCTGAGTTGGCAATTTTCTTAATTTGATCCTTGAAGGAGATTTTATTCATTTCTCGCACAATTTCGAAAGGAAGCCCTGTTCGCTCGAGCTCCTTGATCACCAGATCTCGGTTTATGAAATTGCGATTACCCTGCAAGAAGAGGTCGGTGTAGAATCCGCTGTTCACAACTGCTGTAAACTACAGACGTACTTTACGATCTAAGAAGAATATTTTACGAGGGGGATGATGCGGGTGGGACAGACTTTGCACTCCAGCATATTGGTAGGCATATTGGCGAAAAATCCATGCATCCGCAGTACCTGCAGTACGAGAATCTACAAGGTAAGACAACAAATCCACGCTTCTAACAGCGGGATAGCTCGTACCTGTAAAAAATTTGTGCTTCTGTCCTGTTACTACCATTTTCTCCGCGCAGAGAAGACGAGAAGAACTGGAGGTGTACCTCTGGAAGTCGGGGGGAAACAGAAATTGAGTTCCGGGCGGTGCAGTAATATTGAGGGTGCCCCGGCTCCATGTTGGTAGATCGCCAATGTTGTACTTAAGCGAAGTCGCAGGACCAACGCCATCCCCATTAAAGGCAACGTAATCCATTGAGGGAAGCGACCACTGCGTACCCATGACTACTTGCCCAAGTTTCGAGTTCTCCCGAAACCGTTTATCTAACGTATGATCTTCAGCATATTGAACAGCACGGCGAATATGCCATCGAGATTTTATTGACGACGGGTGATGCTTCGAAGGACGAATGGGTTGTTTCTTGCTATTGGGTATCGAGTGTTGTGAGGCATCCGTCTCGAAGTTCTTCACAGCATCCTTTGCAGACTTTAGCGAGCCGCGAAATGGTGGAAGAATGCCGCCACCCGTTCTGTTTGACCGAAGCGCATCATACAACATTAGAACTTTACTGGACCAATGAAACGGATTTCGATCCCATCCACCCTCGACCCGGGAAAACCAAAGCGTTCCATCCATCCACTCGGCTGTCACGCTCTGAGAGTCTTTCAGCGACCCATTGCACCCAATAGCTTCCGTCGCAATTGCCTCCCCACGCCAAAACGTCTCTGCAGTTGTATCGACGGTAGGGTCCAGAGCCCAATTTCCACGTTTCCTGAATGGAACACGACAGTGGGCAGCTTCCTTTACTTTGCTTTGTCCATTCTTATCCGCGGACAAAAAGTCCGGATGAAGCTTCTTAAACGGGTATTTCCCCCCTAAGGGACCAAAGGCCCGGTTGCTAAAGAGCAGAGGATAATCTATCGTCGGGTCACGCTCCTCAAACGGCAGTGGGTGCGGTCGTTCGAACTGAGCACTGAGTATGCACCTCGTATAGTCCGTAGATGAACCCTCGTAGTACCGGAAATCGTAGCACTCACTCTTTTCGCTTCTAACCTCCAGCGTTTTGAAAGTTTCATCGCGTTGCTGCCGCGTTTCATCATCGTCAGTAAGCACCACGACGGCTTCACCATCAAAGCACGCGTTTGAGTACACGCATAGTTCACTCTCATCACTCTGGAGATAACAAGTCTGAATTGTTTCTCGGGGTGCTTCTGCTGGTTTCGTAAACGAGGAGGAAGATGTATTTTGTTTCTTGTTTTCCTTCGACCTTAGAACATTCAACGCGTCATCGACGGCCTGAGCAAACTCTTCGGAGTCCTGGCCCTTCTCGTGGGTAAGATAGAAGTGCAAATCTACAAGTCCTCGGCGCAGCGACTCATCCATCGACTCATGCTTTTCATCGGATATTTCGTCCGCTTCCATATCACCGCCGGCTGCCGAAAACGCAAAGTTGCTCTGCACACAATAAAACTTCTTATCAACATCCCCCCCCCCGGGGAGCAGTTGCAAGAGTTGCAGACACGTACCCGAAGAAGGTTTCCTAGGTGTCGGTGGCTTCGGAGTTGTGGATTCCAAGAAATAGCATATAGGTGATGGAAAAGCATCACACATGATGCGCCTACAATAATTCCCAGCATCACCAGATACACGGGTGAAAAATCATGCTTCTTGGACAATTTGACCGCTGCCAATCCATGTTTGTTCGCTTCAACAGATTGCCTCATCGTTCTATCCGAAGGTGAAAACGCTTGCAAGTAAATCTATAAAGGGATACTGCCGCATACTTGTATGAAAGACAGGGGGCACTTGGCGCGACGTTAATGTCCTCAGCACGCACAGCTACTCTAAGGACCACCAGTGGCCTCAGCAGCTATCTATGGGCCTTCAACGAACAGTCCTCCCTCAATCCCAACAAATATGTACTATTCAACCAATGTGTCAGATGTTGGTTTTTGTCGTCAAACAGAGTCCATCGGTCGCAAGTGCGACCTGGACTGCGTTACAGTACTGATTCACCCGGAATCTTGCTGTGGGAAGAGCACAAAGGATTCAAGCCATTCCACCCTCTCGGATAAAATCACTTCTCCAATGCTTAATTCTTGTTTACCCTAGCAAAACGAAAGATGGAAGGTGGCCACACGGAAGTTGCACCTTTCCTCTTCACGACAGTATTGGATACCCATAGATACCAACTCTAAATAGGCCATAAATAATACACACTACTACTAACTCTAATTAGGGAGGCACATTTCCACAACGTAAGCAGTGTTGACAACCTCGGCAGACGTGATACAGATGGCCAATACGTGTGCATTCTTTGTCGGAGGATAATTGCCCTGTTTTTAGTAGGTAGTGGCATCCTGACCGTGGCCAGTTGATCTTCGGATCTCGTAGTACTACACGGTTTAGTCAGAGTTCTAAAGTCTTTTGATCCAGCAAGATAGGTACTCATTGGTTCGATATGATCTGTATTACTGTCATGGTGTCGTTAAACTCGAAACGGAAGCCTATGGGTGTTCGTGTCACTATCTCAGCAAGGCGTTGAGCGTGGTAGCTACCCCACAACTTAAGGACGCAGTTTATGCAGCGCGTCGACAGGAACCTTCTCTGTGGATGACTATACATTTGCACTTGAGAAAAGTAGTCAGCTTTTAGTTAGAGATAGACTGCAATCCATATTTTAGAATGTGTCAAGAATGTACTCCGATTCGCTGGAGCTGCTTACGCATGTTACAGGAATCGTGGAGTTTGCTGAGCATGCGTCCGTACTTGATGAGATTTTAAACTTCCAGCGATTGACTGAATTCAACGCTATGGTTAATGGAGGCTCCATTCTTCCTTCACACCCGAACATTCTGTGAACTTGGACTCACGCATTACCGTACCAGGTATTTCCAGAGTGTGTAGCCATCTTGCATTATTTGGTCGGCACAGCATTTTCGTATTTGGGTGTCTGACTTACATCCTTTGGGGGAAAGGGCAGTGAGGAACTGAAAATTTGGTGGCGTTCAGGAGATCGACAATGGTATGTCGAGTCGAGCCGAATGGAAGCCTGTGTTTACTCCTCTTATTAATCCATTCGTGCAGTCACTAACGTTGCACACAAATTTCGGCGACATCAAAATCGAATTAGAATGCTCACTAGTGCCTAACAATTGCGAGGTACGTGCAGAGGACTAGCCAGAATACGTCCGTAGTCTCGTGTAGACCTCACTGCTGCAGAACTTCCTCGCGCTGGCTGCTAGTGGATATTACACGGACACAAGCTTCCATCGCAATATAAAGGGATTTCTCATCCAAGGTGGTGATCCACTCGGTACAGGGAAGGGAGGTGCAAGCATTTGGGGAGAAAATGAATATATCCAAGACGAATTCACCTCAGAACTCGCTCATGACCGTCGAGGGATCGTGTCAATGGCTAACAATGGCCCAGACACAAACGCGAGTCAATTCTTTATTACGTACGCTCGGCAGCCACAGTTGAATAATGCGTATACGGTCATTGGAAAAGTAATACATGGTTGGGATACATTGGATGCACTGGAAAGAGTCCCCGTGACAGGGAAAAAGTATAGACCGACCAAGGAGATAAAGATCGAAGACATTACGATCCATGCCAATCCTATAGCTATGTCTTCAACCGATACATGAATGTACATTCTATTGGTGCGGCACTATCTGATTATGCAATACTGTCTCAGCCCCAAAGCTGTCTCATACGGTGCGCGCAACACATAAAGAGGTGCACGGCAGACGAACTTGACCGTCATAACTTAGTTTTTAGTGTTTGCCGGTGTTGGACAAGCTACCGTCTGTTTCTTCAGCCTTAGGAGTTTCTTCTCTGTCAGACCGTGATTCAGACGCCGAGGCGTCGTTGTCTACCTTTCGTTGCTTCGTATCAGTTTCTATCTCTTGCTCTAAAGAGGCGATCCGATGCTTTCGGGCCGTAGTCCGTTTTTGGGGGCTGGAGCTAGTTTGCTGCTCCCATTCAAGTCGCTCCTGTTCATAACGCAATTTATCTTTTTGAGCCGCCGTTTTCCACTTTTCACACTCCGCTTCAGACAAAGCCTTCCACCTTCTGGACAGTTCTTTTGTTAGTTCCCCTAGGGGCAACCCCGGCTTCTCTTCACGAATTTCCGGACGCTTTTCTTTTGAAAACCACAAAAAAGCAGACATAGGTCTCTTAGGCCCGCTTTTCTCAGTTTTTGGCTTCGGGGGGCGACCTCTTGGTTTGGTGTGTCCACGTTGTTCGCTATATTCAGAGCTCCTGCTACTGCAGCTACCGTCCTCCTGGCCACTCCTCGGTTCTTGCCTTTGTGGGAACAAGTGCATAGATTGAGCAATTCTTTGATTTTCCTGTTCCGCTAGACCTTCAAACTGAGATTTTACCCCAGGGTGTAAATTGTCCCAAGTGTGCCGAGTGGCATCTATAATCTGCTGGGGACTGAGTCGGGCATTTGCATCCCTGTAGTATGCTCCCATTTGTTGTGCCAGTATATCTATCCCGGATAGCAACCAGGGGCCTTGGGTTGGCATTCTCCACGCCCCAGAGTATTGCTGCTGAGGGCCAAGTTGTTGAGGGGGATATCCCTCGAAAGACTGGGGTGTTACAGAACGTTGCGAAGGAGGCATCGCAGTCGCTAGATTGGCGGACATCAGTTCCTGAGAGCGATGGTTGGGCCCACCATATGAAGTGGAATTCAAGCTAAACCCTAGTCTCCCTGCAGGATTACCACTTGTTGTACATGCAGCGGACGCCACGCCCGTTAGCTGGTCATTAACAAGAGGCTGGTGGCGTAATCCTGGACGTGGATGGGGGGCACCAAATGAATTGTTCGTATGTACATGCGATCCTGAGACCACACTTTCGCCGGGACGAGGTTCGAAAGAATGATGACCATCATAGTTCCAAGGAGGTCCTCGGGGAACAGCGAAGTTCAGTGCAGCAGTGGGACTAATCGGGGCACCAGTCATGCCGGGTTGTTGCGTCAACCTACCGGGGTCGTGAGGCTGCAGTAAGTGACTTGCCTTCTGCGAATCCGCCGATGAAGGCTGATGCACCGCTTGTGGCTGTGCCCTTTCCGTGATGATTGGCTCATTATTCACGTTACTCGACGTCATTGGCCGTGCAGATGGGGATGTTTCACTCTCTGCTGTGGACTCTGCTGCCATTCTGGCCGGCGAAACGGCAGGATGTTGGTCCTTTGACATGATCCACAACTCGGTTAGCAAACGTCGTGATCGTTATAATAGCCTCCTATACCATCGGCTGAGAATCTCTCCTTACCGATATAATCCAGCCTGATTATCTGCAGTGCAAGTGCAAGCAGAAAATTGTTTCGCGTCAACAGGCCGACACGCTTACTCAAAGGAATATAGCTGTTCATGCTACTAGACAACATGCATGTATACACGAATTTAGATGATATTAGGCACTTGAAGATACTTGAACCCCCTGACACAAGCGACATATCGGTCTTTTGGCTCCCCTCATATGCCCCTGAGTTGCGGCACCTTTTTCGGTAGAAAGTGAGGTCTTTTCTCCAGTACAGCACTACTCATACATGCTACGAGGCTTCCCTCCCCGGTTCTCATGAAGAATAAGCCTATTTCTGGTGGGATTCTATATCCCACCATCTCACATGCTGTACCGACCGCTTTTTTCTGCTGCCGGAGGGCAAATCCAGCCGGAGTTCAGGGCCAAGAACAATCGTTCGGCTCGCTGAACAATGCTACAGGCTGTACCCACAGTCTTAACCCTTGACATATCATGCCCACCTCCCTCATTTCACTGGGAATATAGACCGTCTTCGGGTCCCTGGGCAGTGGATATCACTTACTCGACTCCCACATAGTTCGGCGAGCCCCAAGTACGCCACACCTTGGCTGGGACTCAGGCAGAGTCAGAGGTTTCATGCGCCAGAATATAAAGACTCAGTACAGAGCGCACGGTTCTTACTTAAACTATCAAACCCTTCTCTTTTTCAAACGACACCCTGTACGTAGGAAAACTACCGAAGAACACGGTAGAAATTCGTTAAGGGTAGTCCCTATTTCCGCCCCCACAGAAAAGTACTCCGTTACCTCCTTGGTAGAACAACTACTAGGGTAGATGGCGATCCGCAAACAAGCCGCATGAGGGTTCCACCCCAAAAATGCCAATGACCATTTTGCTCGTGCTATGAAGTTATCCAAAAAAGTGTGCATTTGCTTACCTCTAAGGCCCCAAGCAGGATTTTCGTCCGTGGAGCTCAGCACCCACCAGTCTTCACTACGTCTTTAACCGGATTCGAAACGAGATGCAGATCACTATTGTCCCAAATTCGTTTTTGTCACACTGATAACATACAATATGCCTACTCACACCAGCAAGAGGTATTGATGTCGCAACTCTTGACGTTGCTACGTCCTTATTGATGTCGTATCCGGGAGTCTGTCCCTCAATGTTAACCGAATAAACCGTCCTTAACAGAGGTCAAGTGCCCTGGTGATATGCCTCCTATGAATATCCATGAAAGCATTCAGAGAAATAGTCTTGTTAATAACCAAACAATCTGTATAACTACTTAAGACTACACCGAGTGCCTGGCCTGCTCAAACCTAAGAAGCAGGTGGAATTACCGAAACGTTTTGTGTATGTGTGTGTGTGGAGCGTGCTGTTGGATGATTATCTCAGTAGTTTAAACGGTTATTGTTATAGCAATAGAGGGTTCATTTCATAGTGTTCTAAACTATATCGAACAGATTCTTAAGTCTAATTCCCCAAAACCCCGTAGTTTCCGAATAGGTTCGCAGTTATCGATACGCAGTGGTTGCTGGCGCTACATGCGCCTCTTCCTCAAGATAGAGTCACCATACATGTGCTTCCCTGGAGCATTTAATCATATGGGGGATTCAATCTATCAACACTGTACGCAATGACTGAGGCTTCTGCCAGGTACTTCGGGAGCAAACCAAAGCACCAATTCCCAGAACAATGTATTCGGACCCAATCAATCCCTTGGAACTGCATAACGTTTTCAATAATTTCAGCATTCACCCAGATATTTTGAGTGCCATAAGAGTGTTCCAGGGGCTACACAAAGCACACAGAATACTCCCTTCATTATTTGGCCCCCAATGTAACTAGCCTCCAAATAACTAATACGTCAACCGCACTGTTGAAAATTTTCATCAGTTAAGATAGTGCATATCCGATAGACTGTGTGCTGTAGCAAGTAGAACACTGAACATTCAGGCTGAAATACTTTTTCAACTCTAAGAAATTGGCCGAGAAGCGTGGGCTCGAGGAAGAAACCCCAGGAAGTTGTAGCCGACGCTGGAAAATTTCTTGTAGGGCACTCTATCCTGGGGCGGAACAATATGAAGAATCTCGTGAGAGGGGACGCAGAGGTTACCAACTAGCTTGGTCCAAAGGGTGGTGACGACTCATGATTTAGATAGCATACCACTGAAGCCTCAGGAGTCGTATCCGGTGTCTTCTAAGACTTTCCTCTACGTGCAGACAAAATCAAACCCGTAGTTCCCCAAAAGCGAGCCGCATTTCGCCTAAGTCGGCTGAAATCTTAAAAGTTTAGTTATCAACAGTGTCAGTAGTGGACATCCAACCACACCAATCCAATCACATAGCGGTGCGCGATAGACAGCCTCTGAATTAGAAACTTTCCTTTAAGAGCATGCAATAAACCTTCCAATATTGCTTCGATACCTCATGTAGTGGTCAAAAGTATTGTGCATCATTCCCGATATTCAGCAGAACGCGCACCGAAGCGATATGGATTCGACCAGCAAGAACCAGTTACGCAGACGTACGCCGGGCTACGTGATTCAAAGTATTTACGCTGGCACATTCCCATGACCATCCAAGTCATTATTCGATCCCATAATCCAGCTTATAACCGTTCG
The DNA here is from genome assembly GCA_001687465.1 of Halocafeteria seosinensis. Taxonomy (NCBI): domain Eukaryota; class Bigyra; order Bicosoecida; genus Halocafeteria; species Halocafeteria seosinensis. The sequence goes on from LVLI01000346.1 coordinate 63,339, forward strand.
CTTCAGCGTCATGATCAACCCTTAGGTGTTGCGACATTGGTCGATTTTGCTCCCTCAACTTGAACTTGGCGTTACACGAGCTCCGTCAGTCAGTGCTTGTTCTATTTTTCTCCAAGTGGAAAAAAGAAGTTGACAGGTTTGAAGTATGTCAGTGACTCTAAACTACGCGCACTCTTATTTCGGAGCAACTATGTCTGAATCAGGAGTTCGAGCCGCATATCCAATTGCAACCCGCTCCTGCTGACTCTACCGAAATTTGACAGACGTGAAAAGACCTCGCCGAGACTTTAGCTCAAAACAGTTGACCTACAACTGTCCTTACTTATCGGCTAGCCAATTTTGAAAACTGTATTGGGGTATTGGACGGTTGAAGCGCTGGGATATGAAACAGCTAAACCGAAAGACGTGTTTCTAGCAGTGAATGGTCTGCCGCGTTCCGCAGTCAGCCTGGACAGCAGCGGCGGCAGCGGCAGGCTACGGCTATCACCCGCGAGAAGATATACGGCGACTCCCCGATGCATTCTCCCTAACGGAGCCTATAGGAAACGACGTATCCTTGGCTTCTGCGAACTATCAAGGAGACTTGCAATAGTATCACGATCATTCTTGCTAAGGAAGTGATTCGACGCCTCGGTGGAGTGCCGTGTCTTGCTACAAAGGCGTAAACTCGTGTCCACCCAATTAAATAAAATGGCATGTAGCGTGGCCATCTTGTGACCGTAGTGTCTGCGCTTATACCTCAGCATGGAAGACGACGAGGGTTCTCCAGTGCAGCAGTCCTGGCTATCCGAAAGATACTCATTGGGACACTTCTTGAACTTCGGAAACAATTCAGGTCAAGGGGCAGTACCGTGATAAGCTGACAGCTAGAAGCAATTGCATCGTTTTCTTGGAGCAGTGGAGAGCAGAATACAGGAAAGGCCCTTAGTTGTAAAGGAGGCGACAGTGAACGCATTACATGGTGATGTGTACATTTGCAGCGTGAGTCTTCAAAGAAGTCCCAATGGCCTTTCGTCGATACGTTGGAGACGCTAGAGGTCTTATCCTTTCCAACCTTAGTATCTACGATCTATAAAGTGTTCTTTGGCTTTATCTGTATCCCCAGGCACGTATCAACGGCGACTGGAATCGCCAACTGTCAGCATTTTGGTGCTATGTGCCTTCTTCAAAGTGTAGAAACTTGTTCGACAGCGCCTAGAAGTCTGCTCTGCCCGTTCGATAGATATCGGTTAAGGCCCCAGATAAAGTCGATCCAGTTGCGGGCCAACATCTGATTAAACACTTAACCGGATGAGGCCGATACATGCAATGCTCCTGTTGCTTTTCCGACTGGGTAGTTGTTAGATCGCCGGTTGATGAGACGCAGGAGCACACGTTACGGAACCGCTCACAGAGTGGCTCACTGAGACTTGGGCCACCAGTTTGGCGGCAGGATCTTACAAGTCGCACAGGGTTGACGCGTGGTCGCCAAAACGGGCATGCACTGAGTGCGGGTGACTGGCACCGCCTGGAGACAAAATAGTGGACCACGCTCTTTGATCGAACCAAGCAGCGCATTAGCTGTTAAAGCCGAGGTATGGTTCGTTGCGTCGAACAAAATTCTGGAGTGGCCATGAATGGTGCTAAAAATTGGCGGCCCAAGCGTGCATTGATGCAGGCAGCATGTCAGCCGCTGTCAGCGTCAATGAGAGTGGCGATGTTGAACAGATAGTGTGGCATTGTTGTCAGTGCTGGTACAAGTGCAAAAAAGGGAGGTGGGGTCCACTTTGCATTGTGCGTTACACACACACATACATGTATGTGACAGATAGCCCTCTTAACGAGGAGCAGCATGCGTTCGCTTTCAGGCTTTAAAAGGTCCAGCTGACAGCTTCATGGTGTTTGGATGACTCTAAGTCTCACAGACCAGCATACCGACTGTATACCCTTGCTAGGCAAGTTTCCTGTTTATCAGTTGTGGTGGCACGGTCCAGCTGGGGAATAGTGCATCTATGCCTGAGGCCCTGAGCTATGGCACCTGGACCTTAGGTAGCGGTGGAAGCAAAAGGACTGAGTGGAGCCCCTCTGAGCGTACGGTAGAGACTGCCATTATCGTACAAGACACAAGAGACGTCATTCATTCCTGGCTGTTGTACATGCGTGCGCAGTTGTGCATTAAATGGGAGTGGTGATGGGTATTTAATTTCGGCATCCTCATCCAGTGTGTCATTCACAAAGTCAATGACATAGACAACGCTATACTATAGGAAGTACAGTATGCCTTCTTACTGTACCTGCAGATAGCTGATCGTCGATAGATACTCGCTCGAGAGATGAGTCGAGGCAGCCCTTGCACTCATAGCTTGCTGATAGAGGACTCTGCGCCGGAACCCCGGAGAGACCGAGGGAAAACTTCCTGAAATAGTTCGAACGCTCTAGGTCCGTGACATATTCATGTCCGTGGTGTCGTCCTCCTCGCCACAGGTGTCTTCGACGTTAGCAAACTTCTTATTCAAGCCACGTTTCAGAAGGCCCATAAGATCGTCTGCTGGAGGCTCTCCTTTGGGGTCACCTTCCGCAGAGCTACCTTCTGAGACCCTCTTGAGATTGGCTCTTCTCTCCAGTAGCGCTTCTTGAAACCCTGGCATGTTTTTGGGCCTGCTTGGTGGCGCAGAATTCCGTTTTGTTTTGGTTTCCTGGTTTCTCTTAGTTTTATTCAGCAGCTCATTCATGGTACTCTTATGAGCTTCATTCTTATTGTTGCTCTGGGAGGACATCTTGCTCACTATCTGCTCTTGCAGTTGGGAGACAGTTGTGCCGTTGTGCATTTGATCCATTATTAATTGAGCAAGATCTCCAAGCATGTGGTGCCGCTGTTCCTCATCCGCATTCTGCAGTGGACGTGACACTTTCTCCCCGGAGAACAAACCTAACATGTTCACGAGCTCATTCTTGTCGAGAGTTACCACCGGAGTGCCCGACGATTTGTTCGCGCGGTCTCTCTTAGTACCATGGGGTTGCAAAAATTGATGCTCCAATAGTTCTTCCATTGACGGTCGTTGGCGTGGATCTCTCTTCAGACACTGTTGAATTACATCAACAATAGCCTCATGCCCTCCTTGTAACGGGGGAAACTCAATTTCGTACGTGGAATCCGTTATGGAATGAATTTTCTGAATCAAAGACAAATCAGCAAAAGGAGTCTTACCGTATACCATTTGGTATAAGATGCATCCCATACTCCAAATGTCACTTGCTCGTCCGAGTTTCATACACGACGCAGAAGAACGGTCTCTTCTACCGGGACCGTTACCGGAAGTGTCAAGGATTGCCTCTGGGCTCATATAGTTAAGAGTCCCCACCTGCGTCTCCCTATAAATGTTAGTGGTGTTATTAGAAATTGCTTTGGCAATCCCGAAATCAATCAGCTTTAAAGTTCCCTGAACAAACACAAAATTTGCTGGTTTCAAATCCCCATGCACAATCCTCGCTTCATGAATGGTTTGAACAGCACGGAGCATTTGTTGCCATACCAAGCGGATAAAATTTTCATCCAATTCAAGCTCCAGCATATGTTCTTCCCGCTGTCGTTCATCGGGTGGTGTTGGGTTTCTTTGTCTGTTTATTTCCCGTTCTCGTTGGAGCAACCTATTGAGGTCGATTTCTCCAGCCTCCATGACAACGCATATTGTTCTTTCTCTCAGATTTACTTCAGAATCGATTAGATGAACAATGTTTGAGTAGCCACGCAACTTATCCAAAAGAGCGATTTCGTTCGTAAAGTTTTGCACAGAGGAGTCATCCGTCTTCGTCAACTTAACTTTCTTTAGCGCATATATCTCATAGTCCGGTCCCATTACTCGATATACTTTTGATGACCCACCTCGTCCAATAATGTTCAACTTAGCGTATCCCTTTCCGTTAACAAATATCTGCTCACGACGTTCTGCAACGAAACAGCTGTTTCCATTTTGTCTCGAATGTGGTTGCTGACCGTTGTTTTCCATTTCACCGGAGGAATGACTTTGGTATTGGCTGTTACCACTTTCCGTAGAACTGGCGCTACTTCGTGTCGATTCGCTGATGCGAGACGCCCGCGAAGTTTTGAAACTGATAACGTTATCCAGGTGAAAACTGTCATCAGCCTTCTCTCCTTCCTGGTTACAATTCCTAGGTATATCTTGCTCTGGAGGACGCCTGGAAGAATCTTGCTTCGCAGTGACAGTGACCTCTGCATCGCTTCCTTCAGCATCACCATCGTAGGTAGAAGAGGAGTCATCACTGCATATCTCCATTGCAGCTGTCATTCTTCGAGAAGGCTGTCTCTTGAAAGTGACAGTGTGCGTAGACTCGTCAAGCAAGTTTTCGCCAAGGTTTGGTTCATCCGAATCCTCATTCTCAAGTCCGCCATCGCTCTTCTTTTGAAACTTTTCGGAAGCATCTGACGCTTGCGGCTCATCATCTTCCTCTCGGTTTCTTTTCTTCTTGCCATCAGCCTGTGACTCATGGCGGGGACGACGCTCATTCGAATCTGCACTAGCTGCATGTTTCTTGTCTTGATTCTGCTGGTTCCTACTATCCGATTCTGTTGCTTCGGATGGCGATTGTGCAGATTTATGCTGAGTCGAAAATGGATCCCAGTTTTTCATGTAGGCTGGGATTTTAAACTGGCACGTCGAAGTAGAATCATTTGACTGGTCGTTTTCCTTGTTGCTTTCTTTTACCGGACTCAGTTTACTGGCAAATAAGGACGGGCGGCTCTTTTGCACTTGCGCCGTCGACTCATTATTATCGTTCGATGCTGCATGGCCTTGGAAGAGTTCGTGAACGGCAGATTCCCTACCAGACTTGGAAGCTGGTACTCTTAATGCTCCCCCAAGCTTCCTAAAAGAATTCCTAGGGCGCATTTTAGGCAAAATGCCTGTTCTGTCCTTGGATTCTTCCGGCTTTGCTTTTTGTTTTAAGCTTGATACTTTGTTGACTGAAGAATTGGACATATTGGATTTGTCAGAGAGAGGTGGTCGCTTGATGGTGTTACTGCGCTTCTGTTCTACCGCCACAGACCCTGCTGATACCTCATAAAGTTTCTCGGCCGTGGATTCAGGAGTCAGATTTTCCAATTCAGTTTTGTCGTCATTCTTGAGCATTTCAGCTAGGTGTTTCAATGGTACCGAAGCTGAATTGTAAGTCCTACCTAATTGCAAAGTTTTCTTTGCGGTTTCATCATTACCTGCGAGGAAGGGGGCTTGCTCGCCTAGTTAGCATCAGCGGGACTGCTTCCACGTGTCTCTTACCTCGGCGAGCCTCGAAAACAGCATAAACAAACCAGAACTCCCATACTCGCTTCGCTGAGCGGTGTCTTTTTATTTCTTTCAGTTTCTCGGCAACCTCATCCGTGTCACTGCACACGGGATGAATGTTGTGGATAAATTAATCACCGGCGGAAATATGTTGAGTAGACGCACCTTGTTAAACGAGCATCGTACAATAAGCATTTTACCCAAGAAGCATCGGTCTTGTATGGTTCGTGTACACTCTGTAAAGCTGTTTGCACTGTATCATATACAAAGCGCCAGTGTTTCTCATCGTTGGCCTGTCTTGCATCTTCCCAGTCGTGGTGGATCAAGTTCACCCATGCTTGAGGGCAGAATTCCCCACTTTCTTCAGCCCGCTGAAGCAGTGTCTCTCGATAAGTGGACTCCTTGGACTCTTTCGTAGTATGATTCTCGTCGTTATTTCCACGCTGAAGCTGCTCGGTGTTGTTACTCTTTCGAATCTGATGCTGCGGTTCCGGATTGCTGTTTTCCTTATCAATCCCCGTGTCCGTCACCAATGGGGCAGTCGGCGGAGCCGAAGTGGGTGGAGGCGGCAACCTTACTCCTCGCTGTCCCGAGACCATTTTCGTGGAGGAGATCACTCTTTCTTCCTATCAAGGCTCGTTTGGGAGAGCTCCTCCAAGAAAGCGCGCGCGCAATTTGGCGTACAAGTACGGTCGTATCTATCTAGTTCTCGTCAGTGTCACTTACCTGCTATTATTTACAATAACTAAAGGAATTCCTAATCAAATCGAACACTGTACTACTAGTGACTGTAGTCAGGATTATTTACCTCTGTCATTCGGCTGAACCAGGCATTAGAGTTTGTGAACTTGCTGCCGATACTAACGGCTGCACAGCCGCTGCAGGAGGTAGTCACTGTTAGTCAGTAGTTCTGAAATTGTGCTCATTTTTTTCCTTGTGGGAATTTATCATGTCGACCCCGAATTAGTGTTTCTATTGGTGAAGACGGATGCATTGTTGGCTCTCACCGTGAGTCTCACGGGTGTCCAGAATCAGACAATGTTGAACTGAAGTACCAATGCCAAGGACTTCTTATGCTCAGCTGGGAGGACTTTAGCGTTCCCCGTAGCTCTCGTAGGCAAAACTTAAGCCAGCGACTGCTGATTGACGCCTATGTCCTCAATTAATATCAATGGAAGTTTAAATGCCCTACCGACAGGGTATACGGTTTGGGAGAAATGGGGCAAATTGTACAATTCCGAGTGGAATCTTTGTGCAAATTGTGCACTTATACGCTTCGAATATTTCATCATGATGTTTCTATTTGCCTAAGTGTTACTAGTAGTGACAGTGGACTCAGAGACTTAGACTTCCTACTTCCAGTGGCCACTGGATGCATACGAGCTTCACAAACCCATTTCAGCGGTTGGCCATTACTTCATGTCGATGGCGCTGTATAGGTACTCCCCAAAATCATGTCAATTAGACCTCACAGAATTCTATGGGGGATGCTGACGGAAGTTGGATGGGAATCATGGAGGAATTGCTGCGTACCAATGCTGAATTGCGTGAAGAAGTGGAGGCTCTTATTCAGGAAGAGGGCACTGTATACATATACGATCAGGAGGAACTGCTGAGACGAGCTCATTTTCTAAAAAGCACATTCCAGTCCAAGTTCCCATCCTTCCAGAACTATTTCGCCGTAAAAGCGTGTCCGAACCCTCACATCCTYCGGCTCTTGACCAAACCGCCGATCTCCATGGGGCTGGATTGTTCGAGTTTGGCCGAGCTCGCCCTTGCGGAGAGATGGGGACTCCATGAAAATTCCAATATCATATTTACTAGCAACTACACCAGCCGAGATGAATTGCTTGTGGCTCTACGGATGGGAGTGATGATAAACCTGGACGACGTTTCACTGGTCAAGGACCTACACGAAGTTGCCAGCGACAACAATATGCCGTTTCCAGAATTCTTATATTTTCGAGTAAATCCAGGTACGAATTCTTTCTGCTTGGTCTACAGCAATACGTTTGGCCACTAAAATTGCAATTGTATTCAGGAATGGGAAGGACTGATTCCAGTACTCAGTCGAACGTGCTTGGGGGCTCCACAGCAAAGTTTGGGATACCCAAAGAAAAATTGAGGGAGGCAATATCTGAAGCATCATCTCACGGATGCAAGAGATTTGGTCTGCATGCAATGACAGGCTCAAATATTCTCGAAAAAGACTACTTCACAGACGTACTCCGTTGTCTATGTAGCATCATTGAAAACCTGGGGACCAATTTCGAAGAGTTGAATCTTGGAGGAGGGCTTGGGGTACCGTATCTACCTTCAGAGGCTGAAATTGATTTGAGCGGGATGGTAAAGGAACTGTATTCCGTGATGAAAACGGAGTTTCCCTCATTGGGAACAGAGGCTCATGTGTGTATGGAGAATGGAAGATACGTGACTGGACCCGCTGGCTATCTTCTCACCCGTGTCCAAGTAATCAAGAAAGCATTCGGGGAAAAGTTTGTTGGAGTAAACGCGTGCATGTCAAACCTTATGAGGCCAGGAATGTACTCAGCCTATCATATGATAGTTAACCTATCCAGGTACCCAAGCTCCTCCGATCAAGAGCAAGTGAATGTAGTAGGCAACCTTTGTGAAAACAACGACTGGTTTGCAAGAAAAAGAACCATTGGCCGTTGCGAAGTGGGAGATTTATTGATGATAAAGGATGTCGGGGCTCACGGTCATTCTATGGGATTTCAGTACAACGGAAAACTGCGATCTGCTGAGTATCTACTAACCAAGCCTACAGTGTCGGCACTAAAGCGTATAAGACGTAAAGAAACATTCGAAGACTACGTGGCTACCATTACTTGAGCTATTTTGGAAAATATTTTGCCCGGCTGCTGTTTTATTGTACAGAGCGGAGGCCACTACATTGTTGTACCTGACTACTCTTTGTGTCCTACTTCGGTAGCAGCTTTGTCCATCGCTTCCGCCATATCGATATCCTGTGACCTAGAAAAAGAGCATTTAACTGGAAAAAGAAAGTTCAAAGCTCAGCTATACACTACTTACGTTGATGGACAATCCGCCGCAGTCATGGGTAGAGAGTGTGACCTGTACCTTATTGTACACGTTGAACCATTCCGGATGATGCCCCATCTGCAAACAGTCATGAAGAAGCGCTAACCACGAGCATGTTTTCACGCGGTGAGAGAAAATGCAACGTCTTACTTCTTCGGCTTTTGTCGCCATTTTGCTCATGAAAGCCCAAGCCTGGTTGAAGTCCGTAAAATTGAACTCACGGTGGATAGCATCCCGGCCCTCCACCTGTTGAACTAAAGCCCGCAACAAAATAAAATGTAATCTCCACAACATCGTGATACAATGTTTCTCGTACCTGCTTCCACTTTTGAATCCTTTGGAAGTGTTTCTGCCGCTCTTCCTCCGTTAGTTTCGATGGACCTGTAGAACACCGGAAAAATTGTTCCTTCCCCGTAAGAAGATTGGCTGCACTTCTCCGAATACATACGCGCCGCTGCCGAGAAAGTTCGCTCGTTAATTTGTGCCAGATATGCGTGCTCTTGAGTAGAGCCTAGTGTCCGTGTCGCTGCAGCTTGCCTCAGAGGAGGCTGTATCCGGCAAGACACGCGCTGGCCAGACGCAGACACCATCATGGCATGAATGCTACGGCGCATTCGCAGAGCCGCCATTTTCCGTCCACAAGTCAATTGTCAAACTGTAGCTAGTTTCGTCTGAAATCCGGCTGGAAACCGACTATCATTAACCCTTAAACACTCGGTACAACTGCTCCGTCGCTATCGAGCCTCCCGACCTTCACAAGTCGCTTCCGAGAATTGGGATGTTCTCTGTCGTCTTAGCGCAAGCGAATCACGCAAGCGTATTCCACCAAGGGGTAGGGAAAGAACGATACTCTACGTTGTTGCAACTATCGATGAACAGACTCTCTATGGGACTTGATAAAAAACACACTCAAACAGATTCTTAGAACTGAAACAAAAGATTGCCTTGTATTGACCTAAAAAGCTGGCTGATTCATCTTGCTGCTAACCCAGTTCTACCAATTGCTACAGGTCCCAGTGTTTGGTAAGATTAGATAACATCTCCCGTAAGGGATTGTTGGGAGCCCCCGGGCAACTTGTTCGCCCAGCCAATAGCTCTTCTCTGGAACTGCAACTGTGGGATCCGCGCGCGGCTTTGGAATCATATCGTGAGACACGATGAGTGTGTCTTCAGAAGGATCTTCTTCTACATTGGAGCGTAGCTTGGCACGATTGGATGCTTCATTGGAGAATTTGCGTCAAGGGAGGGAGGCATTCGAGAAACAACAGGGTCAAGTTCTGCCACCGGGATCTCAAAGTGAGACGGTTGGAACCACTGCTACATCTAACCGTGATACATACAAGTTTACAAGCTCGAGGGGGAGGGAATATGGTGGAGGAGAGCGGTATGAAGACATAAGAGCTGACGAGCTTCTCTCGCGGGTAGAAGATTCTGTATCTAGTATACACGGGGGAGGGTCTCAAGATGACAAGATTAACAGCGAGAACCCGGGAGGCTATGATGACCTCGTTCCAACCCGTGAAGAAGGGATAAGTGCAGGGCAACAAGATTCCCCGATGGATGTAGGACAACTTGGTGCCCTGCCCTTGAACGACCCCATTACCGATGTCGCCAGCAATACACTATCATGGCCAAAAGACAACAGAAGAGGAATAAGTCAACCAGAAACTGCTGTGACATCTACCCCCTTTTCTGATCAATCTCCCGCCGATTCTCCTGGTTCGTATAACGCGTGGGAAGTACCGCCTGATCTTCAGTCCCTTCTTGATTCAGGCGGCACAAGCTCTAATGGTGCTCGCAGTGCCGGTGCAGATACCCTGCGTCGCTATGGTGTGAACATTGAATCTCCACTGGGGGGTGATATCGAAGAAGAGACCCTATACTGGTCAGCGTCCTATAACCTTCCCAGAGTGAGTCAATCAGGGAAAGGGTCTGGTCTCATGACGTACACGAGTGTGTCTCATTCTGGGCAAGAGGTTGCGGCAGCATCTCGTCCTCGTTCTACGACCGGTGACTCATGGAAACGCCGGCTAGGGAGTACTAGTAGACCGGGGACGAGGCCTGCAGCTGAATACAGAGCACCACAAGAAAGTGTTGTGGCTCAAGAAAGATCTCAACGTTCAAGAGGATTTGACCACGTGACTGTAGCAACTCAGACTCCACCGCAGCCATCAACAGAAAAACGTACTGAGTGGCGAGTTCCAAAGTCGATAGACAAACAGTTTTCGAATAGAAAAGGAAAGAGCTTATATGCTCCCGATGTCTCTTCTGATGAAGATCATGACCGAAGCTCGGGGAGCGTCTCGAGTAACGGATCTCGCATCGGTGGGAAGCGTCAAGGCGAGCATCCGACAACCCACAGGGCAACGCAACCGATGCCGCCGGTTTCCCGCTCCAAACGATCCTCAGAAGACGAATACTATCGCAAAGCACTTTCAGATTCCTACGAAAAAGAGCGCAAGGTAGTACAGCAACAAACTGATCAAACGCTGTCTCATTGGGAGGAATTGACTGATGCGTATAATCAAGCTCTGCAAGGTGCAGGGGAGTATAGCACTTTCCGCGGAGGTTACAGGCATCCCATGCGCGGAGCCAGCGAAAGTGAGTCTAATCGTGAATTTTTGGGTCGTTCTCGTGGTGATGATGTTGATAGGCATAGTCATGCCCCAAAGGAAACGAATCATGATGTGTCCTCCGCCAGTGGTCGGCAAGTGGCGCTGGAGCCTGTAAGAGTGAACCCTGGCTTCTCCAGTAGCGAGGCTGTTCATGGATATCAACACAGTCGCAAGCAGCGAGCAGCCGGAACTGAAGAACCGGAAGTAGCACTCAATGTAGAAAACTGGGAGAACCGCTCCAATGACGACGAGTCATGTACTGATGAAGGTAGGGATGACGACTACTTAGCTCCCAAAAGGAACGATGAAGGATTTGGAGATTTGAATACAAAACATGTCCATTATGCCGGAGACGTTGAACATATCCCTCGTCCACGAATTACTTCGTCTCCTTTGCGACGACAACCAGATGGTATTAAAACAACGAAACCGAAAACACGCTCGCAAAGTACCCATAGCGAAGTGGACTATGATATTGCCAATCGAGAACGGGAAGATCATTTACACCGAGACATCAAGTCTTTGGTTTCAAGTATATATGAACTGATTGAAGAATTTAGAGACTCGAAACTGAGATGTGTACAGAACGAAAAGTCGGTGCAAGCTCACGATGAACGAGGAGTGTGTGCCAATGACTCCACATCTCCTAAGACACAGGATTTGCAGCGGAACATTCAGACCCTGTCGTCAAAGTTGGACCAGCAGCTAGGCTCTGCTCCCCCCGTCACGAGGGAATCGGACGCGACGTCTCAAGGAAACAACCTACAATATGCGAATGGAAAATTGTGGGTGAAACTTCCTTCATCCGTATCTGCCAAACTTAAAGAGCTTACTGAGAGGCAGAGCGATCGCCGAAGTGTACCTGTGTATCACCAAGGGGACTCAAATGTGTATGTTCATGGTATTCTTCGCCCACGACAGCCCACCACCGCAGAAGTTAAGCCAAGCAATCGAAGTACAGTCAGGGGCAAAAACCCGGTGAGGAGAAATAGAATAGGATTGAAAAAGAAGCAGCAAAATGATATGTTCCTGGAGCTTTCTCTTCCCGATAGAAGCTCCACGTACGTGCCAGTGCAATGGAAACCTTCCAAGAAATGATGGTCACACAACATGCCGGTAATAACGGATATAGATACGTCACATTAATCTTCAAGTATTAGTGTGCTACTACTTCATTGCTTTGTTCATCTCGGGACAGTTTACCTTGGTTCTGCAACTTTGCCTTTAGAGCGTGCCTTTCCTTTCTCAGCGTTGCTATTGTCTCATTCGCTTTCCTTGTTTCATTACAGCTCTGTTGTAGATATTCATAAAGTTTGTTGTTTTTTTCTTGAAGTTGTTTAACTTCATTTTGTAGGCTTTTATTGTGATTTCGCATCTCTGCCGTTTCATCATCCCGCGTTGAACGCCAATCAGCCAGCTCTTCTTCCATTTGTTTCAGTTTCTCCCTAGTTTCTGATAATTGCGATTCCGTGGTACTCTTGTTTTCTTTGCATTCATTGAGTTCTCGTTGTGTTTCTTCCAGGTTTCTCTTCAACATCTCCTGCTCCTGTTTCGATTCGTATAATTGGTTCTCCAACGATTGGTGTTGAGTGTGGAGGAAATTAATTTCTTCTTGTTTCGCCTCCAACGATCTTCGGTGGGAAGCGAGCTCACTCTCGTGGTCGTTCTGCAGCTTTCGTATTTCGTCGTCTTTATGTCGTATGTCTTCTGCTCGTCGTTGAAGCTTGCCCATCATGTCGTCTAGCTCTTCGCGGTGTTTCTCTACGGTACTTCGACTTTGCTCCAAGTGGCGCTGCAGTTCGTGGACTCTCATCGATAGGTAGTGTATTAGCTTTCTATCATCCGCCAATGTGATGGGAAGAGATATGAGTGCTACCGGGCGAAGTTGCGTGTTCTGCATAATTTCCAATGTGTCCGATTTTGACAAGGACAGGAAACTGCGCATCCACACAGTACCAAAAATGTCGTATCAGTTCTGATGGCATGGGAAATTTTGCAAGTCCCTACTTACTACTGCTGGTCATCGCATTTATTCAATAGGTCAATTAATTTCTCTGGAAACGACTCGAAGTCGATCCGTAAACTCTGCTCTTTCCTTAACTTGTCGTATTCGGTCTCCGTCAAAGTCAGTGAGTATAACTCAACTTCTTTCACTTCTGTATCGCTCTCTTCCGAAAGTCCTTCGTCCGTCAACTGAATATAGAGTGAAGATGCATCCCTCGACCTCCTTCCATGTCGGTCTCCATTGTAGGGATGAAATAGCCGTATAATGAATGGCTTCCCTTCTTCGTGGCGATCCGAGGGACGATGGACTCGTAACTTAGCCTCGTAATGGGGCTTCTCAGAAGTCATTTCGAGTATTCACTGTGATACATGACGTATACAGGGGTATCTCAATCCACACCACGGTTCTACGATGTTGGTGTTTTTGAAACTTTAGACAAGAGAGATGCTGACCAACGGATGCACAAAGCTTAAACGTATGCACTAACTTCAAATACCTTTAAATACGCTGCATTCAATCGTTTGTTTTTGGTACACACATGTATCTACGTGAGCCATAGGACATGTTATAGAGCCCCAAGGTCTTATGGTCAGTCGAACTTCGAAGACAACGAATTGTCAGCTTTCAGTGGTCTGCGTTTCTAGCTAAAGAGCTTTGTGAACGACAACTTGTAGCCAGGAACCTTGATAACGAATGCGAATTTCGGAAAACCCTTTGAGCACAATAAAAAGTGTGTATTTTTTTTATCTGGTACAACTCGTTCCATGTTTATACAATTCTTATACACAGATCGAAAAGAAGGGCGAAAATGTTGTCCTTTTTTCTTATATCGACAGTAGGTCGCGAGCCTGCAAAGACCTAGATCTAGACGCAAGACATAGACCTAGAACAAGTCTGCTCCAATGTATGGTCCAAGCTTCCATCAAACAACTCCGGATCATCGCCCAGATAAGGGTTGCTAGCATAGCTATCCGTAGCGGTGTTCCGATGAGTGGTCGTCTGGTGACTGGAATACGACTGGTTCCGCTTAGACAGTGTACTGGAATAAGACTGGTTACGCTTAGACAGTGCTTGGTTTGCTGCTTCAGACTTGTAAGGTTGTGAGTTGCTTTGCTGAGATAAAGCGTCCTGAAGCTCTTGCATCATCGATTTGTTATTATGCAAAAGTTTCACAGTCTTGTCTAATTGATCCTTCAGTTCCTCCTTTTCCTTTGTGACACTCTCCGTTTTCCGCTTTTCCGACGCGACTTCATCCTTCAAATTGTTGATAGTGTCCTCCAGTTTCCTGATCGATTCCGCCTTGTCTCGTAACTGGGACTTCGCTGTATCGCGAGCAGACGCTAATTCCTTCAGCTTCGCTTGGAGAGATCGGCACCTTTCCTGATACTTCTTTATGACACCATTTCCTTCTTCAATTGAGCGCTGTGATTCCTGGATTCTCTCTTTAAGTTTCTGGGTGTACTTTTCGTATTTCTTAATATCATTTTGCAGCTGTTCCTTCTGCGACCGTTCTTTTTCAAGCAAGTGTTCCATATGCTGTATCTTCGAGTCTCTGGCATGTATCTCGTTTTGTAGGCTTCTATTTTCTTGCTCAACCTCTGCCTTGGCTTGTAGCTGACTTTCGAGATTGTTGTTTGCTTCGTGAAGAGATTTAATTTCATCTTCTTTGCGTTCGATCTTGCCTTGAAGATCTTGTTCGGTCAGTAGATGATTATTTATTTCCTCTCGCAGATTATCCGTCTCGCTTGTTTTCTCGCTTATCTCATTTTGGTACGACGATAACTGCTGTTTCAACTCAGAGATCTTGGACGAGTACGACTCTTCATTACGCCTCTTTTCCTCTGTAAGACGTTCTCGCTCGTACTTCGTATCTGCTTCTAGTGATGAGTACTTTTCGTGCATGGTTTGAAGTTTATCCTGGAGTTGCTGCACGTTGTTCCGTTCCCGGCCGAGAGCGTCTTCCAACTGGTTCGCTCGCTGAGACTCTTGATAAAGACGAGAGCTCAAATACGAAACCATCGAAGGATCATCTGCGCAGGACATTTTCAATGATAGATGCGTTACCCTCTTGAACCCGTTTGTCTCCACAATTTCTAGTCGCCTGGAAGCGCCGCCACGGGATTGGTGGTCTTTTAGCAATTCCATGTGTCTGCACGATAGGCCAAAAAGCACGACGGATACCGAATAGGATGTTAAACAATACCAATTATCAAATTCTAAACCGCAATACACAACATACTTGGGTATCTCTCCCTCTTCCGGGCTTATGCAGCTTCTGACGAGTTCCACAAATTTATCAGGAAAGTCAGCAAAGTCGACAAGTAGTTTCTCCTCCCGCTTGAGGACCGGGAAGTCTTTCTCTGAGATCGTAATGGAAAACAAACTAATCGGCCCTTCGTGTGGAGCCCGTGCGTTCTCATCCGTGACTTCTATATGAACGACATTCTCCCGGGAGCCCTGTAAAGTCGCTAGTCGCGGATAATCGCGTTACATGCAGTTTCCAACGGGAGAGGGCTGATCGACACTTACCTCCACATCCTTGAGAACACGAATGACGAGGTCTCGACGTGTAAGCTCATTGGAGAGGTCCTCCTCTTGCCGAACGGTTGCGGTTGTTTCCAAAATGGGGTGATTACGATTCAACATATTTCACTTTATGGCTTGTAAATGAGTGACACTGAACCCTTCTGTGGAGTTTTTACTGTGTTTTTACTGTGATACATGGTCACTGGCCACAACAATGGCATAATTTAGCACAATAATATCGTATAAACCGGGCCGCGTGCATTTGAAATTTTGAATCAATGTGAAGTTTTGACTTTGAAGTTTTTTTTTTCGTTTGAATTCACCATACCCCTTTCTCTCTCTGCTGTGCATATATACTACCTAGTACGATTCATTCTCATGCTACAACCAGCGCACAGTCATCTCTGCCATCGATGCGTGTGTGGTCTGGATGGAAAGCTTTGAATTGTATAGTCTCTGGACATGTGCAATGCGCCTGTCTTTTGAAGTGTATACAATGTATACACACCGCCGATGATGGCATTCGACGCTCTTGCCATGGCCATGGGCCTACTCATACCGAATAGGCCTGCTTTAAGCTGCGTAAAGTACGCAGCAATAAATGTAGATGCTGTCTTTCGGGCCATTCCTGTGGGAGCTTTAGAGACTCTCCCAGGCTTAAATGTGTTGTATTTCATTGGATTGATTGATAGATAGTACTTATGCACACTATATATACACAGGCAGTACAGTAGTAGTATATCCATTTCTCGTTTTGCTGTACGACGATACGAGAAAAATGTCGACATCTCGCTTGACAATACACCCTAGCGTACAAGAGTTAGTTCGATTGATTGGGAGGTACGTCGAAATACAAGGAGTCCCTCAGTATCCCCTCCATGATAAGAATGAACATGTGATTGCTTTCTTTTGCTCAGAGCTTTCTATAGAGATGAGTTTGTGGTGATCTTAGATGCGTTGACCAGCGAAATATTCCTCCGAGTAAGTGCTAACATTTGGAAGAAAGACTTAATTGATGCGCTCTGACTGCTCGTCTACTGGCTTTCATGCACTTGCAGGATGATCGTCTCGGCGATTATTTCCGTCCCCTTTCAGGGAACTTGGTTAGAAGAATTTTAATAGAGTTACAGAAAGACCATCTAGTTTCGTCTGAGGAGGTAGTGGAGCAGGCGATCAGGAAAAAGGATAGAGAGCCTGACGAAAACGCTCATATTGAAAACATGGAACAATACTTGCGACGGCTACAACAACAGGATAATGAGAATGAGAATGCTGAGAAAGACAACGAAGGAGATGGAGAAGGGACAGCAGAGGATGGAGGCAAGAAAAGAGCCCTGCGTGACAAGACAGAAAAAACAGTATGCTGGTACATAAATCCAAGACTGGCTGTGGATGCCATAAGATATCGCCTTTTCCGTATGAGTAACCATCTTCATGAGCGTGAGACCGGAAATTCTCAGTTGAAGGAGTATGTTTGCCCTCAATGCGGATACGCTGCCACAAGCACAGAGTTTGCGAACATGTATTTACAACGAGCGGCTGCTTCCGATATACATCAGTTGAGTACAGGAATGCACTCTCGCAAAGGGGGGAATTCTGCAGGGAACGAAGTTGCATGTCCAACGCCCACGTGCAATTCGGTACTTCGACGGAAAGATATGAGCAGAATACGCGAGCACAGCAGCTCTGCAAGCGATCGATTCAAGAGCCTTATAAGTACTCATTCCCGGATTCAAGAACTTTTGAACGAACTCGGAAAGGTTCGGCTAGGTCCTAATCGACCAAGCGACCATATACATCAAGGCAAAGTCAGTATCAAAGACCCAAACAGACGAAATCCAACAACTGCCAACACGTCGCGCTCATCGTCTTCACGAGCTGAAAAGGTCCAACCTTTTAGTCCCGGCGTTTATGCTTTAAATGATACTGAGGTCGAAGTACATGTACCGGAGGATGAAGGCTTTCATGAAAACGGTGAAGCAACTGATAATCACCGTCGACAAAAGGATGGCTCCAACACCGTTTCTATCGAAGCTGTACCAGAGATTATTGCAAAGAGCGCATACACTGGAAAGCGCGTTCAGTCTATCGGTTTTCATCATGTAGACACAGGCAACGCGGATAGGGCAACGGATAATGATACCGGAACCGAGGACGAAGAGGACGACATAATGAACTTTTTGGCAGCAGAAGCGCAGGGAGAAGGCGAAACAGAACAAGATCAACAGCAACCTCCTAAACCTGCTAAGGAATCATCCTCTCGTGAGCACCCTGTAGCGACGCATCACCACCAAGAAACCCGAAAGCGACCGGCTGCAGAAGTGGATGCCTCCGGCACTGAAGCTGATGAGGAAGGCTGGGAATCCGGGAGTGAAACAAGCTCTGAGTGGGAAAGCTCAGACTCCGATGACGACGAAATGGCTAGAGAAGCAGCTGCCAGCATCAAGGTCCGGGTCGCAGGTGAGGAAAAAACCTTGTTGGAGACATCTGACCAAGACATAAACAAAATGTCGAATGATGAGCATGAGGAATATCTTACTGCCATGCGAAAATGGAATGAGGTCAGAACCTCCTCGTCAACGTAATATCAATAGGTAACTTATCAAGAGAAAGTGGATAGCATGGATGGTGAGAGTACTGGCTGGCTTTACAGAATGCCAGACGTTCCATAATACTCCGTTCCATGCCTTTATCCTTGGTGACGCGGTCACGGAAAAGACCGATTGCACCCGTATGATGAGGAAGGAGCGAGGCAAGCTCTGAGTGGGAGAACTCTACTCAAATGACGAGGGGTCGCTAGCAAGTAGGTACGACTTGGCATCGTGCCAAGCAAAAACCTTGCTGCGGATTTCTACCGAGGAGCTATAGAGTACCCTACTGAATGAAGTCTAAACCTGTTGAAAGTACCATGTTAGTAAACTTCTTAGTGATTATTATTTCATGGGCTATGAGAACCAAGAATCTAGCAAAGTTTTACGCGTTTTTAAAATAAATGCCGCTCCCCGCCAACAAAGCCGTAAGGAGTCTTCAAGAGTTCCGGGATATCTAGCGTTCCGTCCCAAGTTTTCGAACCGCTATTGGTGTAGCGTGTAGACTGCATACTATGCGAGACTGAAATTCTAAAATTTACTGTCACTATGAATCTCTTCAATATGCGGACCACCACTCCTATTTGTGCCTTCTCCAAGCCTCCCAGCTTCACTACGTAACTCTTTAACAGCAGCAGCTAGAGCTTCAGGGTTCACGCCACACTCGCACAGTCCCATCAGTATCTGCACACTAGATCTATCCAGTCCTGTATCTAAGAGCTGCGCCATCTCCGCCACCGCTGCAGTTTTAGCACAAGATGTGGAAGAAGCGAATTGAGGAAATGTCCACTGTACACACGTAGTGAACCCACTAACCATCTACTGATTCCTTGATGGCCCGGTCTCTTCTTGTTGAAGATGCGTTCTCCTGTCCGCCATTCCCCGTTCCACCGCTCATGTTCCCTGATACGGTAGCAGAAGCAACAGTTGATCCTCTTCCATGCGCGGCTGCTCCCCCAGAGGCCTCGGAACTTGCATTGTATCGTGCTGAAGGACCCCGGGCGTGACTGCTGCCGTCCGACGGTTCCTCCACAATCGGCCTCGTTGATCGGGATGAAGACATTTCGGTACCACAGAGAAGCGTACCACAGCAAGGAAAACTCCCCTATACCGTCTATACTGCGTCAAATGCGACAACTATGCCGGCTGCATGGATTTGAATCATTTGAAACTTAAAGTGTGCGAAATGATTGTTTTATTCTAACTTCAACCAGAGCCTCCGTCCATTTTCTTTGCATACTATAAGAAGGGTTGTACTCTTACCCTTCGACAACGTGATGGGGAATGTGTAAAAGAAAGTGTTAAAATCCTCTGGTGTCTTGGGAACACTGCATGGTTGCCTGGGAAGATGACATTTCTTAGTGGCATTGTGTCTGGCTTGGTGGCTGGATGGTTCGCTATCGTTATCACAGCCCTTATTGAACGATGTGGAGGGATGGTCGGCGGTGTACTCGGGACAGTACCTTCCACTATTGTTCCAGCTGCCATTGGACTGGCGAGGACGTTCGAATCTACGGATCAACTGCATGTAAGAGCTGTGAGAGAAGTTGACTGTCGGAAGTTATGACTCATAGTATTATTCATCGCACGCAGGAAGCCCTATTTAGCGTCCCTTTGGGTATTTTTTTGGATGCTACTTTTTTATGGACGTGGAAGTATTTTCCAAAACGTTTACCCATGGAATGGACGAGGAACTTAAGGCTGGGAGCCATGCTCACCATATCCTTGACGATATGGATCATCCTCGCACTGGTGGCTTGGACGTTCCAAAACCAAATCCTAGGAAAGACGAACCAAGTCCGCTTGGCAGGCGTCATTTGTTTGTTGTGTACACTCATTTTTGGTATGATTGTGTGCTGGAAGCCCGGAACTATGCCTCGCGGAAGAAATGCCGTGTCTGTCGGAGTGCTTGTCTCGAGAGGACTGTGTGCTGTAAGCTGGACTCCATACTGATATGGAAAGACGATTTTTGGCTTCCACTTATACTCTACTTTAATGCAGACCATGGCTATTGCTATTACTATTTGGATCGGAAAAATATCGCCAGTATGTGGTTTGCTCCGGACGCGTTTGCTGCCAAGTCGACCTTACTGTGTTGCGTTTTTATCCAGGTGCTATCTGGGTTGATGTCAACCTTTCCCGCAATTTTCGTAACGTCTATGACTGCACTTTGGCTATCTCAAGGGTAAGAAGAAACTGCAGACGGTTGGGTATCTTCTGCATGGGACATACGCGTCGTTTGAGTTCGCAGAGAGGATGTTCCAACGGGCGCAGTTGGACCGATGATGCTAGGCTCGCTCTCGGTTCCCACTTTCGCAATAATTTTTGGTTTAACGGCGACTAAATGGGGCATCCCTGGAGCAGTATTGTTCGCGTGGGTAATCGCTGTGTCATGCATTTCATTCCCCGTAACAATGTTCCTGAAATGGCGCCGAAAGAAAGTGGATTCGGAAAATCTCCAGCACCGATATAAACGTGTAAACGAGTTAGCTCTTGATGAAGAGTTCGAGGAAATCGAGCTTGATCGAGTAGCTGGACTAGATGACGAAAATCTTGGTGGGAGAGAAGAATCGCAGAGGCTTACGCAGTCGCAATCCTTACACTTTGGAGCAGGAGACCCGAAGGAGGCTGCTGCTGACGATTTTGACATAGAAGATATAAACTTTGACAGTGAGAACAGATAATGAGGATAAAGCTGTAGAAGTTTATGGAGACAGTAAGACTACCCTGACGGACGAAGGTGTTATTTGCTGCTTCAATTATGTTAAGTATGCTGAGGAGTGCTTAGACACTCCATGACTATCCCTTTTTCGATAGTTGCCGCACGAAGTAGACGACACTGCATCTCGCCTGTAAGAGTTTGCACGCGTGGAAGAATTGCTTTGCTCTCTGATGTGTTGGTGAGGGTCGTTTCGACTGGTCGCTACCGAGAGCACTCAGGACGCTGTCTGCAACCAGGGAATTGATTCCTACGCGTATTGTTGGACTTCATTAGCCCCCTTCTCATTACCTCCCTTTCGCGGCTTAACAACGCCATACCAAGGGCTAGGTAGTCTCGGGGACAGACGGTGAAAATGCAACGTGTCTGTGTCTTGATATGGCATTGACAGGCCGAGGCGAATATCAGTATCAAAGGCCACTGGTGCAAACTGCTCTCAAGGATGGATGTATTTACGAGTCATACGGCGATCTTGCAACGGGAGCACAAGGAATTCGGGTTTGGTCAGTGGCCACGAACGTGTTATCATGGAATCACAACCACAACAGAGGTGAAGTTGAAGCTTGAACGTCACCGGTGACCTGTAGAACAAGTTGTTTGGATTGAGCGCGTGTATTGACTTTCTCGTAATACTATTCGTAATACGGTCTTCACTAATCAAGACTAACTTGTCTCACTCGTTAAATATACTGCTTGTCATAACCTAGCAAGAGTACGGTCACGGTAGGTTTTCTTCTCTTCAAGATACGCATCTGGAGCCAGATTGAGGACACAATGATCTCCAGAGTAGCGAAGAACGCTTCCCGGACAATTCCCTCCACCACCCGGCAGAATTTCGGGGATCTGTCCTGTAGATATGCTCACACCCTCATGGCGACTGATCCCAAGTTCATACTGAACTATTTCGTCGTACAAACCCGGCAAGAGAAACCAAGCGGCGTAAAACCTTTCGTAAGGGTTGAAGTTTCTGACCAGGTGTTCGAGGATATCAAGAAAGGCCAGGTATGACGAGCATTTCCCGAGTCACAAACAGTGTTCTCATTTATATCCTTATAGGAATGTCTTCATGGCTATTCTTGCAGGTAAAGCAAGGAACTAGTGGAGGGCAAAGCGTACGTCAAGCTGCGCTGCAGTGCTGATGTGGAATTGTGTGGATCACTCATCGACTGTTTACTGGTGCATTGTGCAGGGACCTTCAAGTCATTGGAAAGTTGGAGGCGATGCTATCAAAGACGAGGAAAAAATCACGGAGTACACTTTGGAGGGTATCCACGACTGCGAATCGGGATACACTTGCCTCGTTGACGAGAAGACTGCTGAAAACACCATAGATAAGATTCGGCAACTCACTCCCGAAAGTGATGATTTGGATGACAGAGCCGCTGAGGAAGTGTCTGCTGTGAAAGCATGTGAAAAGACTTGGGGACAATTTCTGGATGCCATAAAGAAGAAAAGCAAATCCGGCCAGGTAACCCAGCTTCCTGAGGAATTCTCTCAGTTCCTATTTATTGGGCATCTTGGTCCTGCTACTGACATGAACAGTGTCGCTCTGTTCACTAAGGGTACAAAGAATGAGAGAAATGGAATTCTGTTGTATGCGCACAATGCGAAAGAAAACGCCGATGACATGTTCTAAGCAACTACTGTAGTAGAAAATAGAACCCAATTTATCATCGCCAGCTACAGTAGTGTAAGGGTGCGTTTCCATACATGCCCTCTTATAACAAATACCCAAATATAAACTCTGTTTATTTCGAAATATGTTGTCATTCTGATACGACGCGCGGAAAATCGCACTTGCTTCAGTGCGTTTAAACTTAACGCAGACTGCCGCCGGTCTGCCGGGGACAGCAACGGGACACATGTCCATGACCGCCAGGAGCGAGCTTACAATGTGTGTTCGATATTTATGTATCAATACAATAGTAGTATATATTATATTTTATCCCTGTGTAGCGTACAAGAGCACGACAGAGTGCTATTACATCGTCATCTGTGTCTCGTTGCAGTTTCCGTTCTGACTGTCGGCGGAC
The DNA here is from genome assembly GCA_001687465.1 of Halocafeteria seosinensis. NCBI lineage: Eukaryota > Bigyra > Bicosoecida > Halocafeteria > Halocafeteria seosinensis. Next base: position 86,167 of record LVLI01000346.1, read on the forward strand.
TGTGTAAAACATACTAACGTAACAAGAATCCAAAGACATGGATGAGATCATTTCCGGCGTTGGGGGCTTGCAATATGCCCGAAAAAAATCAAAGAAAAGCAAGGGACGAGAGAGAGAAGGCCAGGGAACCCCGACGGACCCCACTAAACCTGGACGACGACCTCGACGGATAAGATTGAGCTTGGCACCTGTAAGAAGATAGGATCCTCTATGCTCTGTGCTTCCATCAAGTGTGTGGTTTTACCCTCTGCAATGCGCCCATGAACAGGACGTTACCCTGACATACAGAACCGACCATGTGCTCGGCAAAGGAACGTTCGGAGAAGTTTTCCGAGCCCACTTCGAGGAAACAAAGGAAACTGTCGCCGTGAAGAGAGTAACAGAGGTATCAGATTACCACGTAAGTGCGAAACAGCAACATAATTTACGTTCGTCAAGTGGAATCGTTGTTGATGGCCCTACAGAATAGAGAACTGGATATACTGTCTAGACTCAAACATCCAAACATCGTGGAACTGAAATATTCCTACACAGAGAATTATTCAAAAGTGAGACACGAAATTGTCACTGAGACTGGCAAACTCGCTTTCATTAAGTAAAGCTAGTTCCCCGCATTGCAGTTCTCCTGCCAGAATCTAGTAATGGAGTATGTGCCGAACACACTGGCGAACATCATATCAGCTTACACGTCGCGATCCAAACGAGTACCGGGCTTCTTTATTAAAGTTAGTATTAACACGCTGACTATTAGAGGTTTGAGAATACCCAACTGAGCTACTGAACGTTTAATGCTACAGTTATACGCATATCAGAGCCTTAGAGCACTGGCATATATGCATGGACTTGATATCGCTCACAGGGATGTGAAACCTCAAAATTTGCTGGTGAATCCTGAAACTCATGAAGTAAAACTCTGTGACTTCGGATGGTACGTACCTGCGTTTACCAGATTAGCCTCGGGGAAACTGACCGTCTCATTCCCTTGCAGCTCCAAGGAAATTGGAAGAGGAACTTCCAGCACGTCGTACATCTGCTCGCGATACTATCGCGCCCCTGAACTGATATGCGGAAACAGCAATTACACTCCAGCAATAGGTAAGTGCAGTGCACTGATGGCTTCCCGCAGCCTAGGAAAGAAGTAACGGACGAGTGTTTACAGATATATGGTCGATCGGATGCGTAATAGCGGAAATGCAAATTGGGAGAGCGCTCTTTGTGGGTCAGGACAGTGCCGAAGTGATGACTGCTATTTCTCGATATATCGACTCGCCAACAGAGAGAGACGTGACAGCGCTTAACCCTGCGCTGGCAGGAACAAAATTCCCCAGAGTGAAACGTGTGATTCCAAACGGTCTCAATCCGGGACAAGCCGATCCGCTATTGCTGGATCTACTAAGCAAGCTACTATGTTATAAGCCACATGAACGCTTGTCAGCTATTGAGGCATGTGCACATAAGTACTTTGACGAATTGAGGGATCCAAAGACAGAGCTCCCATCGAAAACTCTGAATTTATTTAACTTTTACAAGCCAGAGGTGGGCACACGCACATACTTGTATGAGCAACTTGTTCCAGAACATTACCGAGTACGCAAGCGACGCTACTAGCTGAGTTGCGGACAATGCTCAATCTGCTCTTGTAACAGCTAACTATCGAGCTCGAAAACAGACTAGGCTTGCTCGACTATATCGAACGAACGCTTGGAGGTGCCACATACTAAAGAATGAGCGTTATTGCCCCATGCTATGCTCCTCACAGTGCCTTCAACCTTTATCTCATTGGGTTGAGACCACTCCTTGACAACATGAAACCTGGGGACAAAGAAAAGTATAACAAGATCAATATGGTACAAACGACAAACAAGGGACTGGTGGGACGCTATCACCTACCTCAAGCAGTCCGAACCTGAAGCAATATACTGGCCACTGAAATCAAACTTAACGTCATGCACCTTGGCGCCTACATCGAAAGAATGTACTTCTTTCAACTTCCGTAAATCCCATATTTTCACAGTGCCATCCTCTGAACCAGATGTCATGTAATACCCATTCTCGCTGAACGATAGACTGGTCACCGGCTTCTCGTGGCCCTCGAACGTTGCTGCATTTTTCTGTGTTTTCATGTCCCAAAATCGCACCTTGTTATCGCTACAAGAAGCGCCCATTATTAATCCATCTGGATGAAACCTTGTCGTTGTGTAGCCGGGTGAGTCGGTGCTGTGTTTGAAATGAGAAATTGTCCTGCCACTATCAAAGTCAGCCAGCGCCCAGTCGCCTTGAGCACCCGCATAGCAGAAGTACTGGCCGAGAGGATGTACCGATACGGAAACTACAGAATCATCAATTTCGTCGAAACTGGCAGCTTCATGTAACTTTAGATCAGAATCAATCGTCCAAGTCTTGCAGGAGCCATCAGCGGAGGCAGTCAAGATGGCCTGACGGGCTGATTCAGGGTGGAATATTGCTTCATTAATCTTCTTGCTGTGAGTGGCAGTGGACACAATTCTGCCTGCATCTAAGTCAAATATGTGAGCATTGTAGTCGTCTCCGGCGGTCAAAATGTGTGATGGGTTCCCGGGAGAGATGTCAACGCTATTGACGGCAGGTTTTGCTGTCTTATGTATCTTCTCAGATCTGGTAATGCTGAATGACGAAATATCTTCCTTAGATGCAGTTCCTTCAGGGATTTTCCGGTTTCGTCGAGCTTTGGATAGCGCTTTGGCTTTATCTTTCATCTTCTGGAGCGCATCATCAGGGATTCCTTCAGACATAACCTTATTCCCTCCTCCGTTTGCCATATCTGTGTCTTGCTGCTCACCTCCACCGCGTGACTGTAAAGCAGCCTGGGCGTTAGCTAAGGCGGAACGCGCTTCATCACGTTCGCGTACTAGTCGTGCAATGACGCGACAGGATGCATCGTGCTGGTACAGCGCCTGGGAGAGTTCTTGTCTAACATGATCTAACTGCTGCCGGAGGTTATATGTTTCAAGCATGACGCTATCCCATTCCTTTTGAAATTGAGATATCATGCCAGGTATACTAGTGGCTTCCACCGGCCGGGGTGCGACAGCTTTGTTACCTGCACGACATACCATGAAAAAGGATTAAGTGAAATTGCACAACAGTGCATGTAATAGTGGCCCTACTACTACATACTCTTTACAGCGATCAAATCCTGCAAAGATACCTCTTCGTTTGTAACTGGGTCGGTACCTGTCTCGTCAATGTGTTTCTCGATTAGCCGCCTTTCATAGATATGTCCCGACTTTGAGCACAGGACAGGGTCCTGAGGAACCTCACCGGAAACTGCAGTACGAAACAGGGAAACATTGTGAAATGTATAGCGGTTTATGTACGAATTATCCTCAACACCATTGTGAAATGCCGTGGTGTACCGTAGCAGGGGACGGCCAAGGGCACGACTGACCCCAGTTGCTTTTGTTGTTTCCAAGGGGCAATACGTCCCCTTGCAATCCATTCACCAATTATAGGCCATTTGGGCTCTTCAATAATGAAAATCCGAAGGAAGGAGGCAGTACTTACTACTGCAAAACATCGTTCTCTCTCTGGGTATGTGTTGGATACGAAATCCACCCGGCAATACGCTATTTGAAAGAGTATTTCAAAGCTTTCAGAAGTCCTGCAATCCACGACTGTGTGTACCAAGACCTTGCCTCGTTCAAGCCATCCAACATCAACCTGTCCAATGAGAACTTGTATAGTGTAACACACCAGGAAAGCCTTGAAAGGACCCACAAAATAAGGGTGCCACGAGGAAACAATCATTTGTGCCATAAATCCGGTCCCAACTTCAACGTGGATGCATAATGACGTGACGCATACCGTATGTCGAACACTTTGTCAGATGAGAAGTAACGTATGATTGGATCTGCATTGCTCTAGTGGCGGATAGTATACGTGGGAGGTGCGCCAAGATGGCAGAAAACGACTTGGAGCGCAGCATCCTGAATGCTGGTTCACAGCCGGAATTGTACAGAGAAGACATCGAAGCTCGAGAGGAAGCTCACCAAAGCGCTACAAGGGAGAAGGAGAGCGCCGAATATGGAGACTTGGATGAAAAATATGGATTAGGAGAGAAACAGTTAATAGATGAACAGGACTACGGTTACGTTCGCCCAGGAGTGACGAGGTTAGTGACCGAAGATTCAAGTTCATTATGATAGTCAAAGCGTAAAACATAGACACGATACACTGCAGTCGACAACACAGAGGATACAAGGAGGATGTTCCGTATGTTCCTGCGAACCGGCCAGGGCATAATACGGGTCCTAAAGGGGTGATGGCAGACAAGCGAGCTCATGATAGGGCAAAGGCTCAAGAGGTATTGTGAGGGTGTCAATATTGAACAGCTGGCCGACGGTATTCTTCATTTTACATTTCGGTTGTTGACAGAGAGAAAGGCAAAAGCTGGAGTACCAAGCAAAGCTAGAAAGGCTACAGGAGGGACATGTATCCGATTCGCCCAGTACTTCTCTAGCTTCAACCATGATGCAGGAACGAGAAAATTTCAAGGTATGGACTCGGGGTCCGGGGGCACCACAGGGAAGTTTATCTTGTCCGATTGAACTATGATCTGTTTCTTTCCCGTTGTTATCTCAGAGAGAGATGAATGCAGACAATGAGTCGGCGGAAGAGGAAGAAGCAGAGGTTGACGTGGACAGCATAAGTGACAGTGAGTTCTTCCAACAATACCGCCAACAGAGGATGCACGAGCTCCGGCAAGCTTCGAGGTTACCTCAATACGGCTCGGTTATAGAGGTAGACGACCCAAACAAACTCCTGGATGAGATCAACAATGCGAGCTACGCAACGCCGGTCGTTGTGCACTTATGGGAAGACTACGAACCCAAATGTAGAGCGCTGAATCAATGTCTTACTGAGGCTGCTGCAAAATTGTCTCATGTGAAAGTATGTTGGCATCTGATCAGCCTTGTGACTTCAACGAAAGTCATTGTTGTCTTTCTCTGCTTTCCCAGTTTGTATGTATACGCGCTCGCTTAGCGAGTCCAGAAGGAAAATGGGACCCGATAGCCTTGCCCACACTTATCGGCTACCGTGGCGGAGAAACAATCGCATCGATGGTCCGGGTATCGGACGATATAGGAGCAAATCCGAGCGTCGAGGACTTGAATTCGTTCTTGTCATCCAATATCTCGAATTTCGGTGCCACAGAAAGCGCAAAGCTTGTATAAAGATTCAAAAGGACATCTCCTGTTTCTCTTTTATGGAGTCAGGGTCGTATGCCAGTTCTTCGTTCGTCAATTTGAGGAGATTGATCAGGACCTTGAATCTTGCTCGAACAACCTGCAGATCATCCATCATTTGTTCGCTCTGTGGATCATAGAGTTTCGCAGTTGAAATGGTATCTAAAATCTTTTCAGCAGTCTTGCAACACCTGCAATCGGCGAAGTGTCACTTTCGAGAGCACATCAGTTACGTGGAATTACCCCGACATACTTGGTGGAAGGATGAAGGACGGAAAACTCTTGCTCTTCCGTTTCTCCAGAGCGAAGGACAAGTTCGGCAATGCCCGCGTAATATCCTAGTTCTTGTCCTGTTTGCGAACCCTTCTCAATTCTGCATATTCATGGCGTAGCTGCGTATATCAAACACCGTGAGACTACCCCCTTCATCTCTTGGACCTACCCTAAGTCTCTTCCTTCAAGCCATCCTAACTGTCTCCCAGCCTCATGGCCTTCTTTCAAGCCTTTCGAGAGAAGCTGCTCTTCCAGAGTGTATACACTTCGAAATAAGTCATCATCTTCTTGGTTCATGTTATCCTGTTCGGATGTATCTGCAGCTTCTTCGGTGTCGTTTGGCTCCTTTTCGGCCGACATTCTCTCCTCGCGTTCATGGACTATTAACTCTGCCCACGTTTGTAGTGATCACGAAATCAATTGCCCGGAAAAAATGTCCTAACAATGCTAATATGCAGCATAATACTCTGTATAAACCCTCAGAGTCCAAACTTCAACTTGAGGTGTAGTGTTGCTTTTTCCATTGCCGTTCCTAGTATGTGCTATATACCAAGAGTTGTGTCCGACTGCCACTGTGATACAGTTCTCGTTTACGTTTCCTATCTTTATAATGGCGAAAAAACGACAGGGGAGAGGGAAAAAGCCCTCGAATACCCGTGGAGAGCATGCTGAGGCCGTCGAAGGTGACGAGATTGATCAGCACTTTCACCAGAAATTCGAGGCCGATAGCGATGATGAACACCAGCATAAGCAAGGTAAGAGTAATGTAGTCTTTGCGTTCATTATGGCAGTCGATGGAGTTGAAAAAGGGGGGAAGCTGAGGCCCCGTTTGTGTATAAAATGGCAGAGGAACATGCAGTGACACACTCACTCTCTTCTTTAATGATATATGCAGAGGAGTCCGATGACGATGACAACAATCAGGATGAAGGAGTCTTTGATTTGAACGTTGATGACGACGACGAAGATGATGACGAGGATGATGATGAAGATGAAAATGATGATTCGGACGAGAATCAAGAGGGCAATGATCAAGAAATGAATGAACTCCTTAATAATCCAGCTCTACAGAATCAAATGGAAAGCTCAGATGATGAATCGGACGAGGAGGAGCGCGAGAATGAATTGGCGCGTATAACTGCCTCGTGGGGTAAGAAAAAGAGTGCCTACTATAACCAGGAGACAGCAGAGGTGGGAGCTGACAGTGACGAAGAGGAGCAAATGGCTGAGGCTGAGGAGGAGGAAGCGCGTCGACTAAAACAGAAGCATGCTGAAGATCTGCAAGAAGAAGACTTTGACCTGGATGCGGATATAGCTGAGGAACAGAATGAGAAGGGAAAGACGAAGAAAAAGAAGAAGGGAGCTACTCCGGAGAAGGGCTCAAAGTCGGGGAATCGCAAGGCAAACACGAACGGAAGTATGGCCAATGGTAGCTCATCTTTGCAAGCTGACGGATACGAACACATTGACAAGGACTTAAGTAAACTTACAAAATCTGAAAAACTTGAAGCTGTAATGAATGATGCCCCAGAGTTGATGGGATTGCTGGAGGAATTCTCCAAGAATAGCACTGAATTGAAAGAAACGATTTCTCCCATATTGCAGCAGTTCAAGCAGGGAGGGATCAAGAATTCTGGTGGAATGCAGTATTTAGAAGTCAAGAATCAGTTATTATTGAGTTACGTTACGCATATTATATTTTACCTTCTACTAAAAGCTGAAGGCAAATCGGTTCGGGATCACCCCGTTGTTGAGCGTCTTGTAGAAATCCGAACGATGCTTGAGCGAGCCAAGCCTATTGACTCCAAACTGAAATATCAAATTGATCGGCTGGTTAAAGCTACGTACTCGACCGCGCAAGATGCTGGAAAGCTTGCAGATCCGTCTGCTCCTGTAAACGAGGAAGTTCTTAAGCCCAATCTAGATGCGCTGGAGTCTCACGAAGCTGAAAACGATGAGAACGGAGCTTACCGCCCGGTAAAACGGGCTGCTGTTAGTTTCGAGGATGATTCTGCTTCCAAGGCAGCCTCCGATCGGAGAACTAAACGTATGCAGGAAAAAGCCAGACAGAGTCGTATTTACTCTGACCTACGGAATGAGTTCTCAGAAAGACCCGAAGAATTGGGAGATACGACAGGCACTGGTGAACGCAACGAATCCAGTAGGCGCGCAAAAGAACTGGATAAGAAATTAGCTAGGCTTGAAGACGAAAGACGGCGATATGAAGAGGATAACTTTGTCCGGCTTCCCGTCAGCAAGGAAGAGAAGAAACTACGGCGTGAAAGAGACCGTGAACGGCAACGCTTGGACGCTTTGGGTGAGCTGGAAGATTTCGGGGAAATCGGAAACGCCGCGCACGAGGACACGGATGCAGGTATAAGTTTGAACGAAAGTAAATCTTCGCGCACACGTTCTCTACAGGATTACGTCAGTGATTTCTCCGGGGCTCTTGCGGCTTCAAGCGGACGACGAAAACGCCGAGGCGAGATCGAGTCCAAAGAAGAACAGAATACTGACATTAACGACAGGAGTATCGCAGACATGGAGGCGCATGATGAAATGTTTGAAAACGAACTTAGTGATGAAGATATCGATGACTTTTATAGTAAAGCCAAGGAAATGCAAGACCAGAAAAAGCAAGCGAAAGCCGACAAGCAGAAAAGGCAACGCGAAGAGCAACTGGCACACGTGGTTGAAGCGGAGAGCGACGAAGAAGTGGAAGAGGATAAGAAGCGACGTGTTGGTTCTGATATCAGACACAATAAGGGCTTGAGCAAGTACAGGAAGAAATCGGAGAAGAACCCACGAACGCACAATCGACTCAAAGCTTCCAAACGACAGAAACGGTTGAAAGGTCAACAAGCTCCAATGCGTACAGGTGAAGCAGCAGCTTACGCAGGCGAAGCCACAGGTATCCGATCTTCTATCACCAAGAGTAGGCGCATGTAAAATTGTCATCGATCATTTGAATACACAAGATGGCTCTATCGTTGTAATCAAAGCAATTCACTCATGTGCGGATGCTCATAACTTTATTGCATCCGATGTTGTTTAAGTTGCCAATATCTAGTACAATGGCTAGTTTAATACTGCCACTTGCAGTAGAGGAATCAGGAATGGTTACGTAACTTACAACTCCGTAATACGGCGGGATAAGACTCGTCCCACCACTAGCTACAACCTTGTACTTAATGAAGATGATGTGTTGACAGGTCACACCTCGGTAATTCTCCTTTTCGAGTGGTACGATCCCTGGAAGTCGATCCTAAAAATGGCATCCTCTCAAGGAGACATCTGCCACAGGGATAGTGAGGAAGTCGCCACCCACATGGAACATGTGTCCCTGGATGTATCAGGTGTGGAATCCTACACGGTCCAGCATTTAGCCCACAGCTATCCTGACGTCGCTGCCGTGGACAAGTAAGTCTACCTCCTTTTCTCTTTGGCACGTATTTGTTTAATGCTGTGTTAATGTGTACGCAGTCCACTAACCAAGCGAAGCTGGCCGGAAGCCAAGAATTTCGTGGGGCACGATGAGCGCATACTCAGCACCCATGTTCTCAATAGTCACAAGGATGCCACGGTACGGAAGCCTATAATGTGCATGCGCGCGGGGCCCACCGAAAAAGTACACTTTCGGCCTGAGGAAGTACGCGCGGCTATCGTCACATGTGGAGGACTCTGCCCAGGATTGAACACGGTGATCCGGGAGCTCGTTATGGCTCTTACGTTCACCTATAATGTTCGACAGATTTACGGGGTAAAGGATGGTTACAGAGGGTTCTATGAAACAGAACTAATGCCGCTAGACAAAGAGACGGTCTCCACGATTCATAGATGGGGTGGCACAATCTTAGGAACTTCGCGTGGGGGATTCGACCTGCAGAAAATTTGTAATGCTATCGCAGATAAGAAGCTTAACCAGATTTACATCATTGGAGGAGACGGGACACACAGGGGAGCACAACAAATTGGAGAGGAACTAATCCGACGTGGCCAACGTGTTTCGGTGGTAGCCATACCGAAAACCATCGATAACGATATTCCTATAACCGACCGGTCCTTTGGTTTTGACACCGCCGTCACTGAGGCTGTTCACCCAATAAATTGCGCCCATACGGAAGCGAGGGCTGCACCGAATGGAATTGGTTTGGTGAAACTAATGGGAAGGCAAAGCGGTTTCATTGCGATGCACTCGTCGCTGGCGAGTCGGGACGTCAACCTGTGCATAATTCCTGAGGCTCCATGGACGTTACAGAATGTATGCCAGTTTTTGGAGGAGCGTTTTAAAAGAAGTGATCACGCTGTGATTGTTGTGGCAGAAGGTGCAACTTGTCCGGAAATGAAGGATAAAGAAGGTACGTGATTGATGAGGGTCGTACGTTCTTGGTCCATAATCCATTGGTCTGAAACCGTTGAGTGATCTGATTCAGAAACTCATGGAACCGATGAGAGTGGAAACCCTATTCTACCGGACGTCGGAAATTTCCTCAAGAAAGGGATCGACCAATACTTCAAAAACAAGGGGGAGAAGATGACTATCAAATATATAGAGCCGACTTACATGATTCGCTCAACTCCGGGAAATCCTATAGATTCATTGTACTGCGCGGACTTAGCGTTTCAGGCAGTTCATGGAGCATTTGCTGGTTACACTAATTTTACTGTAGGTATGGTAGACGGGCAGTATGTTTGGTTGCCTATCATGGCGGTCGCTTGCCTTCCCCCGCGAAACGTAGATATTCATGGCCCGGAATATTCTCGCTTATGCTTAGCTACGGGTCAACCGAAATTGGCCTAGGATGCATGTTCTGGCCAAGTAATGACGATGTCTAGTAGACGATCAATTGTATTTATTCGTTTCCGGTGTTACGTAATTGAGGTTGGAGTTCTTGTACGATGTGTCTGGCGCTCCTGCGTCAAAGTACCCTCTATGGCATTAGTTAGTATGAGTGGAATTCCGGTAATAGCATAATGGACTATGCTTTTATTTCCGTGCTTTTCGGAAATGTGGAGTCTTCTGTACTACGACGTAGTTCTTCCCAGCCTAGGTGAGCAAAGCTGGTGAGGTTGCTGGGGCTTTATGCAAAAGGCAAAATCTATGACTCCCCGAGTGGTATCATAGCTGGCCATACTACACTCTTCATAAGACAAATCCTAGTGGTATGCTTTCGAAGCGGATGAGGAAACGAGCGACCAACGTGAGCCACGGTGGCAAGGATGATCCTGGTGCGAAATTCGAATTCATTCGCGTTGTTCACAATTCTTGCTACGTCGGAATTCATGAACTTTCCCAAGGATTCAAAGCAGTTCCATGGTCACAAGCATCAGCTTTGATAGGCCGTCTGCCATTGGATATTCCCATGTAATGTAATCTCACGGTGTTTGGCAGCTGATATCGTCAACTTGAATTTGCTGTTGTGGACAACTCCTCCCGCCTTTGAGACGACTCCTTCATAATTTTACGAAGATATTGCAACGATACGGTTAATCTCGCCGCCTCATCTGTTTCGTGCGATTCGAAAGCGCCTTGCAGGTTGGACAAGTTTTCCTCGATCATCTGGTTTACGTCCTTTTCGACGTTTTCTAGATCCTCTTCTTTGGAAGCCCCGCTAATTGTTTCTCTATACTCCATTACCATCATTAGCAAAGATGGATCAATGTTGGTTGACGAGTCTTCCGATAGCACGTCGCGTCCATATTGGGTTTTCAGCTGGAGAGCAACGGATGTTCAAAATTGTGAAATCAACACCCTTCCAGATTATCACGGGAAGCACATACCAGGTGGTTGGCCCTCGTACAAGGGTCCGCAAGAACGGCATATGCCTGATTTAACGCCGTAGATATGGAAGTTGCTATGTCACGTTCCTCCTGCAGCGTGGTCGATTGTGTACACGGATGGTCCAATCACCGAGAATATTTCTCTCTTACCTCTGAGCTCTGATGCAACTTATCTGGGTGAATCTGTTTCTGTCGGGTCTTCATTTCATTCGAGAGTTCTTTAGGATCAAGAGTGAAGGATGGATCTCTGTACAGCGTTCCATGATTAAGAACCCTCGGGAATCTGACAACGTCAAGGATCAACTTACCTTCCGAATAACCTAAAGTAGAAGTCGGAGTATTCAGCATCTTCTCCTTTGAGTGGGTACTGAATGCGACTGCATTCCGGACAGAAGTACTCCCAGTGGTCCATCACATGGCCACAATTCCAACACTTGCAGTGGTTCAGAGCGCTTGGTTTGGAAGCATCAGCCGTAAATCGCCTATCAAGTCTCCACCCCACTCTCCTCACCGGCGTTACCACTGGGACAGTGCTCGGAATCTTAGCAGCGGCGGATACTCCCAAACGGGGCAAAACTCGCTGTATATGCCTTTGAATCATCATTGCATTGCACGCGTGCCAAGGCTCTACCCCCCAATGAATACTCCAATCTTTTGATAAACCTTGTTCCCCTCTCAACAACGTCGTATCGCTATATATAGACATTCATTGGGTGACGATCCTGATGACCATTGATCGTGTAATGCAGTAGAACCCAGCGTATATAGCAGAAAGCTCTACAGAGCTGTGAAACTCCGTGTGAATCTCGGGAGGTTTGCTACAACACAGCGTCTGTTTCCAGCATTGTGTGGTCGATAGCTACCCTTTAAGATGCCCCATATTGCGAGAAGAGTTAGAGGTCTCTCGCATAGATCCGCCTCTGTATGGCAATAAAGGGGTGTTCCTGGCAAGTTCGGCCATTTTACAGCTTGCCGGAGGGTAATGTCGGGTGAATAGGTGAGCTATATTACATGTATCAATGTCACAAACTTTCATTGTAGAGAAATGGTACGGCAATTTGCTGTCTCAAGGTCTCTGTACTGTACTGTAGCGCCTATCAGCAAAGACTTACAAGTTCTTGTTTGAGACCAGAGTTTGGTCTGCGGCAGTACGTGGCGGCTGTGTCATCGACGGGAAACCTGGCCGAAGCCAGGCAAGTGGAGGTGTTGAGTTTGACTTAGTTCGAATTCTGCTTTTGCATCCGTCATCGCCTTAAAGACACACGTCCGACTGACACCGCAGTACGGGCGGACTCACTCAGCTGCTAGCAGAGTTCCAGTGTACAAAGACGGGGAGGTGAACTTCTGCAACGCTCTGCATACTGAGAGTTGGCTGTAGCGGCTTGCGGTTCAGAGTGTCAGGAGTCGACGGGTTCGTTGAACTGTTGCACTGAAAGTTAGCCGCACGCTTTTGGTGACTAGGCACTATGAAGAGTCTTCATGTCGATGACTTTTGTTTATTTGGCGTATCTTTCTGTATAGTGCCTTGGAAGTAGATCGTACCGGTGAATTACCGATTGGAACTGCAAATATCAGGCAGTGAGCCTTTGCAACTTCTGTTAAGTTACATATATGAAGAAATCTTGTTCGAAATACCTTTAAGGGACTTGCGAGACAACAAGGATTCTTTTTCTGACACGGGAATTCTTGCTACTTCGCAAGTAGTAACACGATATCATTTAAAACCTCGAGCTATAATTTATTAAAAATAACACATTTGTTTCTTTTCGGAGCATGGATCAACTGAATTTGTGCCTAAGAGTTTTGAAAATTCCTCAGAAAACAAGAATTGTTGCCTTCCTGTCCCGTAAGGATATTCTTTGCATGTCTTGTATATATTGCAAGCTTGAAAGATTTTATCTGAATGCCATATTTGTCCGATTTGCTGGAGCATAGATCAATACGAGTTGCAAGATGTCTGTAGGTCGTGGAACCCCGTATACACGGAGGAAAATAATTTCTGAGACGGAACGGCCAAGTATCAGACATATCCCAGGCGCTGAAGATATCGGTACTGATCGGGTATTTCCATAAGGGCGGCCAATGCGAACGAAGCCTGAAATGAACCATGTAACACCTCAACAATATCTTCCAATACCGGAGATGGAGATGTAGTCCTTACCTCCTTATGGACAGAACGCTCCATAATCCGATGAAAGGGAACAAACTGAAAATTGTCAAATTTTCTTTCAGGCAACTCATCATCGAACTCCTCCATAGAATCCCACGGTCCATCGCCTACCTGAATTGCAGACATGGAAGAGGCTTTTTGTGCGAAACTGCGACTATAAACAGGTAGTGAGCAACACTTACTCCGACCATTACTATACTCAGAGGGTAGTTTGATGCATCGACTATAGCATTTATCGTATCTTTTCTTCGAATGACTTGACCATCCTGGTAAAGAACGAATTGCAATCAAAGAATGCCACGCAAGTAACTAGAGGTGGCAATCGAACTGCGTTACTTACGGCAATGATGACCAAAATATGATAGCCTCCCGATGACTTGGTAATTTCAATTGCTTGTCGAATCAAAGGGGCAAAGTTTGTGGGGCCGCTAAGTCTAACCCTTGGAGTCACCTCATTATACCTTTCCATTACTTCTTTGAAACCCTTGCAGAGCTTCTTCCCATGCAATGCAAACACAGCGTCCCCTTGTGTTCGCTCGTCTCCAAAACCGTAAACTGTGCTTTTGTGGTAACTTGTACACGATCATGTATTCACGTTCAGACAGACGATTCACACATACCAGGAATAAGTTCATCATCGTCTAAGCTTTCCAGTGTCTTCCCTAAGATCTTGATTACTGATTGATAAGGATTAAGTTCGCTCGATGATAAGCTGTGCAAACTCCGTCCACCGAAAGTTTTTCTCCCCATTGATTCATTGCTCGTCGTATAATCAATGCCTATTATCTGCAAAACTAAATAATTCCGAGTATTTCATGTAGATACTCTTTACCAAAACGGGTAGCAATGACTAACCAAATTGCTGCTCTCGAGTCCCGCAGCTCGTAACGCTGCAACAGTTCAAAGACGGTAGCAAAGTGTGGAAATAACTAATCTCTTGAAGTGTTAAACTTCGAACACATGCCTCACTTACCTTCGGTTACTTCCTCGAGAGTCTTGTATTTATCAACTGCGAAGGAGATAGCGCATGGAAGCCACACGAGGAATTCGAGAGTGTAGGCACGACACGTGGCTTACCAATTTTCTCGAAAGTTCCCGATTTGCTAGTTTTCTGTGTGTGCTTCACGTTGGCAAATAAGACCATCAACCCAACCAAAAATATGACCAGGGCTATGAACCCGCCCATCGATGTATCACTCTGCATTATATACATCACCAGTGTCGTCCACGTTCGGAAGTTCAACTTGGAACGTAACTCTGTATGATCTGGTTGTGGAGAGAATCTTCCACTAGAAATACTGATCAAGGAAATAATTGACGTGAGTGAGTCTTGATCAATGATTCAATGCAATGAATGAAACCCATAGCACCAGCATGGCAAAACCCCACTTGTTGTGAAGGTCAACTAGCACCTAAGATTGTTTGCTGCCTTACGTGTCGCTTCATAAGGCTCTACACTGTAGAGTCTAGACTACAGGTAGGCAATAGCCAATTTTCGATCAGTAGTTAGTAGTCAGCTCGTACATCTTCCCCACGTTTTCAGTTGAGTGGGCGATTGTTGTCAGACTCGTGCTGCGTGACCCAGAAAGGCTGAGGTGGTGTCCCAAATTCCCAAGCCTATATAATGAGTGGCAGGTCACTCTCAGCCCTCTTGAGGGGCTCAGTATCCCCTCATACTCCCTCACCTTCGATGATGCTGAGAAAAAAATCTGGGAAACGAAAAATGACGGCGACAATGCGCCGTAAACTACAGAGGCGTGCCCAAATCACACAGCTTCCGCCGATTTCCCTGGCAGAATCAAAGAGGAATGAGTTTTTTATCAAGTGTCTGGATGTTGCAAAGAAAGAAAGGTAAATGCGCACATTATTTTAGTGGCATGCCGTCCTTGTGAGCATTCACTGCCACGTCTTCCCCGCAGACCGGAGTGGGACTCGGAGCAATTGGAGAGAGATCGAGAGGTAGCTCGGGAATACCAGAAGAAGATGACACAAAGGCATCACATACATCAAAGGGATCTAGAACATAAGCATTTAATGAAGATGCTTGCTATCTCTGCGCTTCCTAAGAAGTCTATGCAGTTAGATGCGGTTACAGTAACAGATCCGAACATGCCACTTTCTATACGCCCACCGACATACACGCCGCCTCATGCAGGATGGCAGCGGCCCCCAGATGCGGTTGTAGCAGAAATGAGTGATGATGAAGGAGGAAGGGATGAAGGTGGAGACATGAGCGAAGACTGGAGTGACTCGGACGATGAACAGGAAATGAAGCATTGAATGCCATACAGACCAAAGGATTCAGAGAGATCTGTTTACACAGCAGACAGTAGACTAAGGCTCAAACACGATTGCTATCTTGGTCTAACACGGTGAACTCAATCCTCGTGCCAACTCTTTCAAACACAGCTCTAACGCAGTTTCTACTCTTCATCACTATCACGATGAATCTGTTGTTCCCACATGGATCTGTAAACCCCTCGCTGTTGCAAAAGCTCTGCGTGGGTGCCACGTTCCACTACTCTTCCAGCATCTAAGACAACTATTTCTGCGGGTCAAACGGCATCATAGCTACTACAAAGATATTTGTAATGAATTAGTGTTCCGAAAATGTACTTACCATCTGCTTCCTTGATAGTTGAAAGTCTATGAGCTATTATCATAGTGGTCTTGCCTTCAGATAAGGTCCACAACGATTCCAAAATTGATGACTCGGTTGAAGAGTCGAGCGCTGACGTTGCTTCGTCGCAAAGTAGGATTGGAGCATCCTTAAGCATTGCCCGGGCTATGGAAATCCGCTGCTTTTCTCCACCACTGAGTTTTAGCCCACGTTCGCCTACGTGAGTATTATACTGGTTAGGCATGTTCATAATGCTTTCATGAATCTGGGCTCGTTTAGCGACTTCATATACCTGCTGCTCCGAAGCTGTTAAATCTCCATATGCGATATTGTAATATATTGTGTCATTAAACAAGACGGTGTCTTGAGGCACAACTCCTATAGCCTTGCGTAGTGAAGCTAATTTTACATTGCGGATGTTTTGACCGTCAATGGTAATGTTGCCGCCCGTCGTTTCAAAGAATCGATACAGTAGCCTTACAAGTGTGCTCTTTCCGCAGCCAGACGTCCCAACAATCGCTACCGTCTTACCTGCTGGAACCTGAAGATTGATACCTTGCAGCAGCTCTGAAACCTCAGAATATCCAAACCGTACGTCATTGAATTCGATGCTACCTGAATTTCGAGGCAGCTGCTTCACGGATGCCACCCCTTCATAACGCGATATTTCTCGCTGAACCGAAGTCTTGTCTTTATCTTCCCCCAGGTAGACCATTTCTTCCTCCGGGCTTGGTAACAGGGAGACTCCACCAATAGACAGGGGAGGAGAGTTGTGGTCCTGAATTACTTCGGACTGTGTCGAGCGCAACGCAAACATTGCTTCCATATCCACAAAGGCTTGTCTTAAGTCTCGGTAGACGCTTCCAATAAAATTAAGCGGTACAGAAAGTTGGAACAATAGTCCATTGACCAGAACCAAGTCACCAACGGACATATTTCCTTTCACTATTCCGTCGGCAGCCATTAACATGATCCCTGTCAACCCAGCACTAAAGATGGCGTTTTGACCGAAATTCAGCAACGAGAGGGAACTTTGAGTTTTTAATGCTGCCTGCTGGTAGCCTTTAAGCGAACGATCATACTGCGCTGCCTCTTGCAGTTCGTTGTTGAAATACTTTACTGTTTCATAATTGATAAGGGAATCGACTGCTTTCGACGACGCTTCGTTCTCTAATTTGTTCATGTCTCTTCGAAACTGGGTCCTGTAGACTCGGAAGTAAGAAAAACAATAAAAACACATATATGCAATGCAGGTTATCAACACACTTCATACTCTTACCTCCACTGCGTGATCCCGACGGTGAAGGCAGTGTAACCGGCTAAAGTCGCAACTGTAACAGCAGCGTATTCCCACCCACACTTTGCTGCCAAAATCGATGATACCAATCCGATCTCAAGGATAGTTGGAACAACATTGAATGTCAGACTATTCAACACAAAATTAATGGAGCGAGATCCTCTGTCCATTACCCGTGCAAGAGCGCCGGTTTGCCGATTCAGATGAAACCGCAGATCGAGAGCATGCAAATGGAGAAAAACATCGCGAGCTACCCGGCGAATAGCTCGTTGGGCCACAGTTGCAAAGATGGCATTTCGCAGCTCTTGCATTCCGGTAGCAGTACTTCTCGCGAGACCGTCTGCAATGGGCACATCTTGCAACCATCGGGGGCAATTCGCTTCCTCAGCTTTCATCAGGTAACTTACATCCAATGAGCATCGTTACAGGCACTGCCAGCATAACCTTCTTCATGTCTACATCGTTTTCTTCTCCTTGCTTGTCTGATTGGGCATTGTGTCTCCTTCCAGTTGCATCTCCGGTTGAGAACCCTTGATCATGCTCCAGTTCATCCGAATGTGATACAGTCACGTTCAACTCATCTACTATGCGTTTAAAGATAAATGGCACCTGTACATTCAGCACCTTTGCTCCAACCAAAAGGGCAAGAGAAATAACTACTCTTGCTTTTAACTTTGTGTGTCCTTTCGGCCACAAATACTTTAGTAGAGTTCTGCAACCAATGCGTGACCCGCGTCCGACGTGATAAGCGCAAGTAACCAGAGACGACAAAGTGCACGTACTGAATAATCTGTGAAGCCGAGTTATCTGCTGTGGGAGATGTAGGACCTCCTGTATTGGTCTTGGTGGACTGGAAGCGCTGGAATCCTCTGGCACCAGAGAGACTGCAAATTGCCATACCATTTTCCTACAATGAAATTCCGTGGCATTGATACGACTAATATAGCTCACCTATTCACGCGAAGATTGGGACATATTACCCTCTGAGAAGTGTATAAGTGGCTTCTGAAGCTGGAGGAGGAGTTTCCCCGAGACCGAAGTTGTTGGCACAAAGACACCCCTCTATTGCCATACAGAGACTGACCTATACGAGTTAGAGGCCAATAAGAGGGACCTCTAACTCTTCTCGCAATAGAGAGCATCTCAAACGGCCGTTATCGAGCACACAAAGGGCTGAAAGAAGAGGTTCTGTCTGACAAACCTGGTCCTCCTGAGGACCTGAGATTCACAGGCTGAATCACACCCCTCAACTGATGTTCGCAGCACTATGCAGCAAGATACGCTAAGCAAAAACAAAGGCCATCGGAGTGATAGAGATAATGGCACTCTCGGCAAGCGATCAAGCACACCAAACCTGAAATTTTAGGTAGGGCTCGGCTCTTTTTTTTTCCTTCGACACACACACACACACTTCGAACCGAGAGTACCAGGAAATTAACTTGTGAACACCATTTATTTTGTCATATTATGCATGTTATATCAAAAACATTACCGTGCATGAGACGCATACTGTACGGACATATTGGCTTCTCCATGGGTCACATTTGAATGATTTGAATAACTAGGACGAATCCCCGTCCGAGGACATCCTAGCTCCTTCTAGGCTGCCAGAAGGACTGTGCTTGTTGCAGAGTAAAGTACCCCTCCCATTCTGGAAAAGGATCTTAAACGATGAATGGCCTGGGGCTAGGCACTTGCTCTGAGTATGACGAGCCTAGAACACAAGAACCGATCAACAGACAAAAAGGAGAAAGTACAATTGAGTATTAACGGTGGACAGTTGGTATGTCTAAGGACTCCAGAACTTCATAAATGCTTACTTCATCTACATTTATCTTTCAATCTTGTCGGATTTATAGCATCAAGAAATATAGACGAACAAAACCCCTCATGATCAGTACAAATAGAGAGAAAGATCCCCAGATGAGAGAAGAAGCAGTACTACATACTCGAGCAGGTACTACAGATATTGCTCCATCCAACAAAGGAAAACGATTTCTCCCGCTTAAATGACGTATTTTTAGTCTCGGATTTGCTGAAGACGCCGTTCAAAGCACAGAGTATTTCAGGCTTTCACGTTCTGTTCTCTCCATAAAGTAGCATTCATTCTCACACTGATTATGTGCCACTGTCATCCGCATTAGGGTTTTGTATAACAATCAGCAAATATTCTTTATCTGGAGTTAGGCCCTACAAAGAGGTGCAGCTACTGGCCAAAGCACACGCAGTAATGCTAGTGTATACGCACCTGGTGCAACCATTATCTCGTGTTTCTTCGATCGTACGCGGAGAAAGGAAAGTTCATCCTGAAGCACAGAGAACGAGAATTTTGGAAAAATACTAAGCAGTAAAGTTTAAATTTCCTGCATCGAGTACCACTAACTGTCGAATCCATCGTTCTTACGGCGCTTCTCGCCATTCCACAAATCTGTGGATCCACAGCCAGAAAGAAAGGAATATCATCCGAGGAAGTCAGTGGTTAACTGTTTATGTATGGAGCTTACCCTAGCCATTTCTGATGCGTATTTACTGGTCTCATCAGCGGATAACGTGGATTTCAAAGCAATTCCATCGTGGTTGATGATAACGACTCCCTCTACACCTCTATGGGATTGGATCCTCTTTAACGTCTCCTCGACTTCCGTAGCCTGCACGGGCGCAACAGACAAGCATGTCCATCATGTTATGGGCATCAGTTTGAGGCTACAGAGGATGAAAAGCTGATGCTGCTATCTACACGTTAACCAAGGATCCTAGCTTACCATATTTTTCCTCCTGTCTTCGTGTACACACCAGTCCCTACTTTGCTGTATAGTACTCTGTTTCGAGTACGAATGCGATCCATCAACACATTTCATGCATTCTTGTGTGGGAAAACTCAACTTATCTCACTAACGGTGCCGTCTGTGAACGTAGCGTAGTAGCCCTGCCAGAGTAGCTTGCACAAGCTCATGTTAGTTCGATTTTGTCATGTAATGTTTTACTTACCTATGAATTTGTAGAGGATACTGTTTTTCATCATTGAGCGAAGGAGAAAAGGCAGAGGCACGTTGTAGATATAATGAGCATCCTTCGATCGACAGCCTCGGAAGGCTCCCGGGTGGAGGACATTGCCGCCGCTGAAAACTTGCGCAAGTCTATGCATGATGAATATATGGTTAGGTTCTACAAAGCGGCCATCGAACAGTAAGTCTCTACACCGCTGATTACTTTCTGTAGAGGGAATGATGGGAGATGTAGGAAGGTTAACTACAACTGACATCCTTGTTCTCTCATGCTCTTTACTCTTCCTGATTTTGCCATCCCACAGCAAACGCGTTAAGTACCTACCACGACCTCAGAGAAACCCAATGATAGCGCATAAACACGGGTATCCCGTCCGAGCCATGGATAGCTGGCATGCCGCAAACAAGCTTCATAATGAATACCTGCGTGCTACGGAGGAGAGACGAGCACAGGGCAAAGAAATATGGTAATTTCGATCTGCTAGAGAAAGGCTTGAGGTGACCGCTATGGTGGTGAGTGAACGCGACTGATTTAATTGTCTTGTCGAATAGGTTTGCATGGAAGATTTTCCTTTCCTGACTTCTCAGTGATCCACAAGGTTCATAGCGAGGATTAAGTGCCAGCTTTTGTTGGATCTCACTTGCTTTCGTTGAATTTTCGTTATGGAATGCCAATAAAATGTTATTTCTAAAGGAGTTAGAGAACTACATACTCTGCGTGCATTTGTGTAGCGCAAAAATATCCTACCGGATGCCTTGTCCCAGAGTCCTACAGATAACTTGATATCACTTGCTCCTTCACACGATGAGTCACATCATCTCGGTGAGATTCCATTAAGGTTCAGCAAATCTTTCTTACAGAACTAAAGGATTTCCTTCCACTTGTATCCGCGCAGCTTAGTTCTCACCAAGTTGCGCTGCAAATTCTTGTCGGTGAAGCATGGCCCATCTTCCCTGACTCCTTTAGCCGAAAAGCCTTGACAGGTTTACGACACAAAGGTAAAAAGTAAAGAACGCAAAAGATTGCATTGGTCCATTCAGTGCGTGCAATTGTACATATCATTACAATTCCCGGTTGAAGTTGCATCCTTCCATCATTCACCGCAAGTTGAACATTGCTTCACATGCTGGGAGGCTTGTGTGTATTCAACTTGCTGGGATTTACCGAGAGTTTGTTCCCTTATATGCAACCAAATTGGAACCGGAGTTGGCGCTTATGCCCTTATTCAGTTTGTGTGAACGAGTTGTTTTGGAATAAGTGGTAGCCATGATTCATGTTCCTCTGAAGGCCACCAAACCTGTGCAGCTTCGGGAGCACTTGGAAAAGTATATCTCACGGAAATATGGCCAAGTAAGGCTGTTTTCGAGATTTATACAGTTTCTCATGTTGATTTTATCCCAAATTCACTTGGATTTGCCCCAATCGAAACGCTGCAGGATGAAATCAAACGCCAGGAATCGTCCATCTCCCATATCTCTGCTCTCCGAGAGACCATTGAAGGTGCTACGGACTGTACCCAGAGGACTCACGAGGCTCTAGTGGAGTAAGTGACTGTGTTTGTGAGAGCATATGACCTCGTTGCTGGAGCATTAACGTGATTCTACAATTTCGTTTGCTCGCAGATACTACTACCTCATTGATAAAGTGCAAGAGAAACTACCTTCCTCCAGAACTGAAGTAAGGTTGACTCGATGCAAGTAGATAAATACGCTGTAACTATCGTTGTGTGTGCAGCTACCACTTTTTTTTGCATGGTCCGATACGCTGATACCTAATTCTTTTGTGGGTACGTGAACTTAAGACACCGCGACAGGAACGAGGAAGAGACATGTTCGTCACAATCGTGCAGGTCAATGGGACTGGATGTACGAGAAGGCGAATGTTTTATTTTGTATTGGGGCCTGGGAAACCGATCAGGCAGCTGAAATCGACCGTAATGTAGATGATGGTGCGAAGAGAGCAGCAAAACACTACATGGTTAGTTAGTGGTGCTATAGGTGAAACTTCCTCGGTGTTTAAGTCACGGATGTCTAATATTGCGCAGAATGCTGCAGCAGCTTTTCAGCACATTTATGATGTACTTTCCCAGAAACTGACCGGATCCACAACTGCCGATTTGGCTATCGAAAATCTACAGATGGTATGTGATACAAACTATCCTGGATTATGTTCTCATGATCTTATGCAACCATAACGTTCAGCTGTCCTCGGTCATGTTGGCCCAAGCCCAAACTTGTTTCTTTGAGCGTGCCCATACTACCAAAACCAAGCCACAGCTCCAAGCAAAACTTGCTATGGATGCTTCAGAATGCTATGCGCGGGCCAAGAGCTCTATCACCGTAAGTAGTCTGGGCGAGCAGGTGGGTACGCGACTAGTAGCATTTGTTGGCCAATGTATACAGCCAAAAATGGGATCTGTCTTGGCCAAGACGTTCGACTGGACGGCACATTTGGATTTTCAAGCACTCAGCTTTGAAGCTGCGGCGTGTTTTCAGCAAAGCAAAGCCTCCTTTGAGGAAGCCGAGCGGACTGGCTACCGCTTTGGCGACGAAATAGCATTTCTCCAACGAGCTGAAGTACGTGAAGTCCTTCACTGCGGCTTGGGGTACATTTTACCTGGTGAAACCACCTGCAGAGGTTGTTGACCACTGCCGTAGATATTGCGAGGAAGAAGAGCATACCACATTCAAGCGCAATGAAACTGCTAAACAGCGTTAGGAACCGAAAAACAGTATGTTTTGACTTACTCAAGTGATTATTCCCACATAGTACCAATACAGTTTGGTTGAGCTCCAACTCTCAGCAAGCCGAAGAGGATAACGTCAGCATCTACATGAGTCCAGTACCGGAACTGGATGAACTTCCGGAAATTGGGAGTGTGCACATGGCTAAACCTGTAAGTCTCCGACGTTCTGATTGGGTTCAGAGTGGTATACACTCCTATTGCTGCTTGTACAGGGGGCTGTCCCAGCCGCCCCAGAAGATTTGCAGCAGGTGTTTGGGACTCTTGTTCCTACTGAAGTTGCCAATAGTCGGTAAGCGAAGCTATTGTATGTGTGTGTAGTTATCATAAGTATACATTAAATATCGCAGTTCTGAGTTTGAACGGTGGCAAAATGATAAGGCTAGAGAGCTTCGTAGTGAAGCGGCGAACGAGTGCGAAACAACTAGAGGTGTTCTGGCTTCGCTTAATTTGCCTGGTGCACTTTCAGTAACGGAAACTTCAGAAGGAATACCGAAAGAGTTGCTGAATCGCATAGATATGGCACACACGAAAGGAGGCCTAGCGGAATTGCGAAGACTTCTTAAACTCAATCAGTCTTCATCGAAGAGAGTAAAGGAGCACTTGAGTGAGGTGAGTGCGCTCACACCACCTAATCGTTGGTCACTGATGTATCATGGTTAGCTCTCCATGTGCGGGCAGATACGATCCATGCTGAATGATGAAATAGAGGAGGATAAAAAATATCGAACTGATTACGGTGAACAATGGAATTGGTAAGCTAAGCTACTCCATTTGATGCCCTTAAGCTCCACTAACGTCTTTATTGTGATGGTCAGCACTCCCGCGAAAGAGGTGTGCCAGTCGCAGTTCGAGAAGCTTCAACGTTTCGAGAAGGTTGCCGAGCAAGCGGCGGAAGCGGATCAAAAGGTTGCCCGTAAATTAGAGGATAACCAGAAAGATCTCGTATTTATTGACCAATCGAGGCAAGATTTGGAGAAGTTGGTCCCTGAGAGTGGGGAAACCGAGAAATTATCTCCCCAGTGCCAGGAAGTGAGAGATGATCTTCGCCAACGGCTTGACTCCCTTCAAGAACTTATGAGCGAGAGGGATGAAATTGTCGATAGGCATATAGTTTCCTCGTTGCCTCCTGAAAAAGTGGCGGAAATTTTTAGTAGAGCTGGTGCCTCGTCGAAGGATAAGACAATGGAAGTACGCGATTGCTTAATACCCGCTGATAGTGTGTCACTAAATTTCTGTATTGTCCTTCCTGTACAGCAATTGAAAAATCAAGTTCAAGAGGAAGAAGTCAAAGTAAGACATGAATTTTTCGAAGAAATCCAAAAGCAAATGGAGTCCATACAAGTAAGAGCGTAATGTAATTGCTTGTTGTGTCCTCTGGTTCAGCCGAATTCACTGTGTGCAGTCATTATATGAGAGATTCAATGATTTGAAAAAGAATAGTCCTGCTGCAACTGGTAGATTGAACGCTTTGCAGCGTCTGGAAAATGCTGTAGACAAGTTCGAAGAAGCGAAATCCAACTTGCGAGAAGGCGAAGGGTTCTATTTGGATTTCTTGAAACGCTTGGACCAACTTCGTCGGGAAGTTGCTGACCTTGTTTCCGCACGCGACATTGAGAGGAGAGAGACCTTAATGAGTCTTAGAAACGAAAACTCAACTTCACAATCTGGAGGACTGTCGTATTCGTTTGCTCAAATGGATTTAGATGGCGGAGGGACCGCGGGTGCAACTGCTCCTCCAAGGGAGGAAGGCTATCCCCAAATGCCTACAAGTGGAAATGAAGGGCACAGCGGCTCAGCGTACCAGCATCAAGACCACCAACAGAGCCAAGCCTATCACGAGCAGAACTACCATCCTCGCAATCCCTTCGCTGCTTCAGTATCTGCAAGTGGTCAGGAAGTTACAAGCTCTGGTCAACAATTTCCTTACCAAACTGGAGGCAGGAGCCAGGCACCTTAAGTTTAACCCGTAAAGTAAGGTCAAGTACAATAGTGCTCAAAAACACGCGGAATGGTACTTTCGCCAAAATGCTACTAACTCTCACACGTGATCTCGTTTTCCATGAGATTGCGTTTTTTGCACTTCTTCACAATCCTAACACCCAAATACCGTTGGCTCGCACTCCGTCGCACGTGATCCGACAGAGTGCAGCATTGACAAAAAACAAGATTTCCACGTGGTTTTTTCTTGTTATTTCTTTTGTCTCTCTCTCGTGTCATTCTGTGTTGGTGTGCATTGGAGCTGCGAGAATGTCGACGGGCTCTTCGTCCTCAGCTTCTGTGACCTTGTCAGCTGCCAAAGCAGCTGTCGCTGGCGCTTCTGCGTGGCCAGGGCAGTTCCATACAGAAGGAAGGTATACTTCTACCGCGTATACTGGGCCGGACCCTGTACAGACGGAGGAGGACACGTCGGCGCCTTCGATGTCGTCGCCTCAGTTATCTCAATTCGGGTTCGCCTCGCCCAGTTATTCACATGCAGGTTCTTCAGCAATGAACACACCCCCACAGGAAGGCTCCAAAGCTGTAGCAGCGCATTATCCTTCCAGAGGTGGCGTACATGTGTCTCAGGACTCGCGGTCCTTTCGGACACCTCCGGCACCAGATTCTCAACAGGGACCGAACGTCGTGCCGTCATACGAACAGAGAGGGCCAGACCACGGCATGTTTGGGGGCGCGCATGCTGGAAAATCCACCGCTTATAGTCAGTACGACAACTGGGACCAGGACCGCAACCAACAGGGGGCTGAAGATCTACCGCTAGATGAGTTACAGGAGGAGATGGCACGTTCGTTGGAAAGGTATGTTTCTCGGTGTTTTGATGCCGTTAGCAATCGTGTATCCGTCATTTGAACACTAACGTGCGCAGATTACACCAACTGGAAACTTTTTTCCTGCATAGTCAGCAAAGTGCACCAGCGCACCAGCAGAATTCTCAGGAGTTACTGGCTTCCCTCACGCACAGTTCCTGCGTACATCATGAAGTGGTGAGGCCCACGTGCGATAAAGATATATGGACGGATATTAAAGCATTTAAGCGTTCTCTTGAAGATAAACAAATACGATTAGCCCAAATAACGGACCTAACGATGAGGAAGATAGAACACCTAGAGTCTCTCGTACATGGGCAGTATGGTCAAGGACTGGTATCACACGTTCGAACATTGATCGAGGATAAGACCAGAGTGAAACATCGACTTATAGCGGCTAGTACCCAAAACTCGGAGTTGTCTTCCAAGCTGACATATTACACGGAAAAAGCAAATGTGGACTCAGAAATGAATGAACGGTTGCAACCCTTGGAGAAGAAAATGCAGAACGTTTTGGAACAGCTCCGCACTGCACAGGAGGATCAAGAGGAGAAGTGGAGGACTCATTTCAGCAAACTTGAGGAAATGAGCAATAATGACACCTTCAGGAAGAGTGTTGATGCTCTGCAAAATGGTATTGAGAGCAAACTGAATTCTACGATGGATGAGATTCAATCATTGGGGAAATCGCTGAATAAAGGGAGGACAGAGACTCCAGAGAAATTGCTGGAAACCAAAACGGAAATCGTTGATAAGGTCGGTGAAGTTTTGAGGCAGAACGAGGAAATCAAGGAAGAATTGAAAACTATAACTTCCGGTGGCGGGTCTAACGCCACACCCAATTCCCATGTGGAATACGATACTTTGAAGGAAGCTACGGAGCAGCTAGAGAAGAAGCTTTCAGCGTTAGTGGACTCAAGACATGATGAAGAGAGTCGTATAGAGAACCGGATCCAGAAGGAATTCGAAACTCTCAAAGAAATGTTGAGTAATAAAAAGTCGAAAGAAAATATGCTAGAGACTGTGCAAAACGACCGGTGGAAGCTATCTCGACTGATCAATGCTGCTATGAGACTAGCGCTTTCACGCTTCGACGGCAATGTAGAGTTACCAGAAATTCCCGCACTGTCAGATGATCCCATTCAACTTCAAGAACGATTGCTTTTCAACACTGTGGTTGCTACGATGAACTCCATTTACAAGGACGTGGACGAAAAAGTCCTCAATGACACTCCTCCCTCCAGCCCTCAGCAAGTGGAGGGGCAACTGGAGAACTACAGTCAAAGGAGAAAAAAGCATTCTCCATCTTATGGGAGGTCACAGGAAAATTCGTTCGCTGTACGCGAAAGACCGTCTCACGCAGCCCTTGAGAGGTCTCGGTCTACGAACTCTCAATCCGGTCACCAGGTGTCAGAGTGGCTGCGGGACATGCACTCCCATTTTCAACACAACAGAGC
Source organism: Halocafeteria seosinensis (assembly GCA_001687465.1). Lineage (NCBI taxonomy): Eukaryota > Bigyra > Bicosoecida > Halocafeteria > Halocafeteria seosinensis. Next base: position 113,546 of record LVLI01000346.1, read on the forward strand.
TGAAGTAGAGCCTTCAACGCGCTTGTCTGGGCACTCTCCTACTTCGCAGAAATTAGACAGGTGGTTTTCTTCCCATGCACCTTGGTCAACGTCCAGTGCGTTACGGCGCACTCCGGAAAACAACGGAGGGGGGTCCCATACCCAGTATGCTTCCCCTCATTCTCAAAGCTCTCAGGGCTGGTCTGTACACGACAGCAGTGCCGCAGTGGCCTTTGGAGAACAGCAAGCAGAACTAGATGCAACATCTGATGAAATTGAGCAGAAGGAGCAAGCTGTGCGAAATCAGCGTACGTTAGATTCCTATCGCACCAATGAAGCATCTTATAGTTCCCGCCCACTGTCTCCCAACATTTCGGGTATACTGAAGGGTGTGAATCCCCATTAGTCGTCCACACAATGTGCACTGAATAGTGTCACCACAAAGCAACGAGTCTGTAGTAACTAACGTTGCAGAGAATACACAAATGCTTGTGCATGCTTCAAGTCCATTCTCCTGCACTATACTCATGGCAGTTACTCGCAAGGGCAAAGTTCGAAGGAAACCACCCTGAGTTAGCCCTTAGAGGAGTGAAAAACACGGGATCGCGGGCTTCCTGGTTCCAGATACTCCTGTGAAGTTGGCCGGTGGTCTTCGGATAGTCGCCAAGTGACTGCTGCTCTTGTTTGACGTTCCCATCTACGTAGTTCGAGACGCAAGTAGGTTTAGGGCGTACAGTGGATATGTCGAATATTCGACGGCTGGCCTGGCGTGTGTGGCATCCTTTCATTCATCGGCCACATGGGCAACTTCACAATGTCTATAAACCCAGTCATATGCTACAAGTGAGGTGTATGAGTTCCACAGATGGTTCTACGATATCTGGGAAAGCATCTCCGACTGCGACGAAGGAGTTTGTCACTTCGAAATCGATGCCATCCACGCGCATGGCTCGAGGTGGAGGACTGCACATTTCCAGAGTGGGCTTTGGGAGCGATGATTATGGAGTGGATACCAGCGAAAGGTCTCAGCAGCTTGCTAAGGCTGTTCTTCGTCGAGGGGTAAATGTATTGCAGATCGATATCGATTCCCTCTTTGCGAGAAGACAGCCGACCTCACCTCTATATGAGACTAGCGAAGCGGCGTTGCACTGGGAGAAGCGTACACTACAGAGATTGATATGTCCGAAGCAGACAAAGAAAGATACAGTACGTAGGGATCAGCTAGTGATCATTGGGAGAATAGGAGTTCTTGGGGCAAACCCCTACACCTCACCTTATGGTGTGGAGGTCGTTAACGACAGAGTGCAAGAGGCTCTCAACCTGTTGGGCCTGGAACAATTTGACTTGGTCTTGACGGACTTGCCGGTTCGTTCGCGGTACTCGGTAGAGTCTCTATCGAAGAGAGTACTACAGTGTCTTGAGGAATCCGTTGACAAAGGTCTGACCCAATACTACGGTATTGGAGCATCCCAGTTTACACCATTCGATGAGCATGAAGGGTGGGGAGATGCGATTCCGATCAGAACCATCTTTGCCGTAGCTGAAGACTATTCTGCTAAGCATCATTTGGTGGCAATTGAATATGTGCAGTCAGTACTAGACGTCTCATCTATGCTACCTACAGCTATCGATGAGAACGAGGAGTCGTGGTCCCTCATGGAACTGATTCGTTCTTACGGAATGACTCAGTTGCTTAGGTCTCCTTTAGACTGCCTCCACGAGGGTAAAGTGTTTCGCTGTGTCGATTCTGAGTCCCATGATGATGTATCTGGACCCGATGTCTCTCATGAATTGGATGAGGCGGTGAATGTTGCGATACACCTTGAGCGAAAATTCGAGTTTGAGGTGTTGCCAGAATTGAGAAAAGAAAGCTCAGACAACACGGACCTTCGCAACATCGAAACCTCTGATTATAATTGGGCTCGTACCGTTGGTTTCAATTTACATCAGTTAGACTCTTTATTGCAATGGAGGTTTATGTGGAACAGAAGGGTTAAGCCAGCTGTGAATAAACTTACAAAAATTAGTTCGGAGATGCACGAAGCCAGCCAATGGTCTCGTGCTTATCAGGGTGCTATGTTCCATATGAAACTTGCAATCGACAAGTACGTGGACAAACTGCATGCACATCGGGCACACGCTGTTTCCCAAGAATTCGAAACACTTGATGGAAGATTCTACACCGTGCCGCAATTAGACTGGAGAGTCCTTCGACTCCTGCTGTCTTCTCCCGGGGACACCGTTCTAACTGAGGAAGCACAGACGTTCAACAAGGGTCTTAATCAGTATTTGCCACCGGCTAGCAATGCAGTGAAGTTTCAGAACGAATTGGGTAGTTTGGTTGAACGCATTCATGATAGAATGTGGCCTGCCCAACGAGCATCCCAGCGTCCCACTTCCAGAACAAGAGAGTCAGGGAATTCTCATCCTGTTGCCGATAAGCTGTATCGAGAAGATAGCTACAGTGAAGCTGGTTCTCATGCAGATAGAATGAGAAGAATCATTGACAAGAAGAAGCAGAAGAACCGTCACGACACTGGTGGCAGTGATGAATGAGATGGCGAAACGGACCGAAGGAGAAAGTGTTGACAGACCTATCCGTACATGACGCTCCTACCTCTTGCGGGGATTATGGGAAATTCTTGGACTAACGAAAGATGGCATCAGGGTGCCTCCAATGATCTCGCTTACATGGCAAGCGCATCAACACTACCGGTACAGTAGGGTGCRCAACCCATCAAGAAAGTAGCACCTCGCCAATTAATCTACGGGCGCGTGCAGGGAATCTACTGTACTGTTTCATGATTGCACGCGATAGAGTACTTCTCAAGGTAGGAATTACTGAGAATCTGCGTTCCCGTCAGGCTAACAAACGTGGTACTACACGCGAGTGCCGGCATTGCCGCGCGTTGCACCCTTTATTCATATGCCACGCGTCCCAACCGGTAAAGTGGCCCACGACCCGGTGTGTGTATGATAGGTCATCCTATCTATGCTTATATGCTTGGTTTGGTGTTTGCCCTCTCACTTGCGTCCCGTGGTTCACTGGTGCCAATGCACCGTGTCATTCCACTATAATAATTGCTGGACCATGGTAGCCTTAATAAACCCAGGACACTAACCGTATTCAATTCAGTGGCATAACTGTTACACTTCTGTCTGATCTCTTTAGAGACCGCTCTCCTGTTAGAGTCCCAGATTGCTGAACATTAAAACTCAGCAATTTCAAGTTCTCAAATTTCAAACAAAATTTCAAATTGAAGCCAACGTTTGAAATTCAAATTTCTAAGAGGATGTCTCTCAAAGCTGCTCTTGTTACAAAAACCTTTTCCATGTGGTTTATAGAGTTTTGGAATACCATATAGAATAGGCCACCGCGAGTATTGCGCATAATGACGGAAGGAGTATCATCGTCTGCCGCCTCCTCGGCGGCCCCTTCGAGGCCCCGGAGGCAAGCTACCAAGAGGCGCTTTAACGACGAGAATGCACCTCCCAACACCCCTGAGGGTGGCGTCAATGGCCAGCATGAAGAACAAGAGTTTGAAGACGATAGTACGACTGCTGCCGCGGCAGCCAGGCGGGCGAGGAAAAGAAAAATGCGAAATCGAGGTATCCGGAAACGTGGACGCCAGGCGCTTACAACGACAGGGAAGAAGGCAGCTGAAAGAAAGAAGAGAAAAACAAGGAACCAAAGCGCCGCTTCTGGAGGTGCAGCTGGCCGACAAGAAGAGGATGAAAATGAGCAGCCGGATGAAGAGAACATACCAGACAGCGTAATTGGTGAAGAGTTACTGGCATGCATCTCAAAAGACTTTTTTGGATCTTCCCAAAAGCATCAGTTTGACAAATACCACAGCATGGAGGAAGACGTAAGTCAGTTTAATTATCTTAGTCGTACCCATGGAAGACAATTTGGTTCTCGAATAGTGGGTTATCCGAGACTGTATCTTCGTTTCGTGCAGGTACGAGAGGCAACCTACCGCAAGTTATTTAGATTCGTTGTTTTGCAATGTGTTTGTGGGGGAAGGCCACTAAGAAAGAGAGACGTGGCGGAAGTTTTGCAAACGCATAGCCTGGCAATGTAAGCCTCACGAAGTTTCCTCCTGCAAACAGTTATTCAAAGGATACACCCGCGTACCGTTGACTGAGACAGGCCGATGTTGGATCGAGTAAATAATGCCCTGCGAAGAAAATTTGGCTTGGAACTTGTACCCCTTTTGGAGACAGTCACCGTAGAAGGTAACTATTTATCTAGTCTATGAGGTCTTGAGGCGCCGACAGCGCTTGGTATTGGCTTGCAGATACTGCGAGAAAAGCAAACTTCGTTTCCGGAAGAAGCAACACAGAGCTCATGGTCGTCATTGCCAACCGAGACGATGAAGACCTCCCAGAACCTGTTTCATATCAGTCGAGAAAGTAAGTCTCAAGGTGTCGCCGGCATCATCAGCCTGCCCTCAGAATGTGTATGTCTGGAACAGGGACTTGGGAAACTCACTTCCCCGAACCGACCGTTTATATCATTCACTAGCGATGGTTGTGATGAGTATTGTACTTCTTCAGGATGAGCAGTGTGCCACAGCTGGTGGGTGCTATGCCAGCTGGTCGCTTTTACCATATTTCTGTCAATAGCTTCTTTTGAGGAATCATTCGATTACAGAGCTTATCAAAACCACGCTGGCAAGGGTTGACAGTAGATTTTCTTCGAAGAAACACCCAACCTTCGGTGAATGGGAATCTACTGTTTTTCGCCAATTCGTGGACGAGTAAGTGGTTGCAGTGAACGCTTCTCAACCTGATTCAACAAAAATGGCATCTTTGGGTACTTCTTCGCTACGCAGTGGTATTCTGGATGCTTTGCGGGAGAACAATGAAGTATTTTATTACTTAGGTCCGGTTGCTCGATGTGAAATAGGTGCCCCCAACTTATACGATTTCGCGCACCGTGTTACCGAGGGTGAGAACATGCACCAGACGAAACTGGAAAACGCTCTTCGCAAAGAAAGTCTAGGTGTTGAAGACGAATACACGTAATATGGGTGCGTTCATAGTAGCGACAAACTATAGCTCTTTTTCCGTTCGATAAAAGGTTTTCGTGGTAGACGAAGTACAACGGAACGTTGTACTTGTCTTGTGGCCAATACAGTACAGACTGAAACCAAGTTACGAACTTTCCCCTTTTGTAGACGCACTGCTCAATAAACAAACTCGTACTACCGATTGTCATGAAATTAGCCCACACGGCTCATAGTACTATCAACTACGGCAAGACTTCCTGCGGAAACGAACTCCTTGTTCTGGCTGGAAGGATGTAGACGAGTTCAATGCAATTGGATTCTCAGATAGTTTCCAGTTCCATATATTCCGTCACTGTTGTGGGGCCCGTCTCCTCATCATGAATACTCTATCAGTGTTACAAAACACGATATTGAGCTTGGTGTTGCACTTTATACACTAGTTTCGTGTAGGAAGAGTGACTTCCAGCCTTGTGTCAGAGTCCTTCGTGCCCTGATTTCGAAGTGGTTTGAGCTCCTTCCATACGCCTAGTTAGGTGAGTGTACAACGAGAGAAGAAGGCAGACAACACTGTGCCATGTGTATGAGACCTGAAATACCGATTTGTATGCAGGATAGAGAGGCTGCCGTCGTTTGTGAAGGGCTGTCCCTTAAAGGTTTCCGAGTGTATTTCAGAAGAGAAGACATTGGCGCCGCTTCCCACTCCAACAGTACGATGACAGAACCAGCAGAAAACCTAATAGAAAAGCTCCCTCCGGAGGAACTTGATCCGGAGGTGCTAAAGGTAGGTGTTCCGGCGCCACCCCGTTTGGCGATTCCAACGAAGGACCGCCGTTTGTTCTATTTGGCTTGCAGAACAAAATTAAGGTACCATTGCCGGCCAAGTTAGCAGTAGGAGCAGTAGCTGGAATTGTGGGTACTTGTGCAATTTTCCCGATAGATATTGTGAAAACTAGGTTACAGAATCAGAAACGAGACAGTGCTGGTATGAGGTAGAAAGCGATGGCTTAGTGACTTTGTTATGAACATAAGTTGTTTTGGCTCGCTGTATTTCGCAGGCAATTTAAGGTATAGAGGGCCTTTCCATGCGTTTAAATCGATCATTAAACGAGAAGGTATCCGAGGGTTGTACCGTGGGCTTGGGGCTAACCTTGTTGGAGTTACACCAGAAAAAGCAATCAAGCTCAGTGTGAACGATGTTATTCGAGAAGTATGTAGCTCCTTGTACAACTATCTATCAAATTTGTAGATCTTCGATGGAGGTATCGGTAAATCACTATTGCAGTATTTTACGGATAGAAACAAGGATGGGAAGATCACAATCGCCCAAGAAGTTCTCGCTGGAGCCGGTGCTGGATTCACCCAAGTCGTCGCGACCAATCCTATGGAGATCGTGAAGATAAGAATGCAGGTACAAGGAACCAATCCTAAGGATCGAATTTCAACTGCTCAGGTGGTCCGCAAGCTCGGAATTACGGGTCTCTATAGAGGGAGTTCAGCCACTCTGTTACGAGACGTCCCCTTCTCAGCGCTCTTCTTTCCAATGTATGCAAATTTGAAGAAACTCATCGGGAATGAGGATACAATGCTGACATCCCTTGTAGCGGGATTCACAGCTGGAGCGGCTTCCTCAGGAATTTGCACCCCTTTTGACGTTGTAAAGACAAGGCTGCAAGTCTCCGGTGCAGCGAAGCGTTACAATGGTATGATTGACTGCTGTAAGAAAGTATTCCAAAATGAAGGCATGTTCGCTCTGTATAAGGGGTGTGGCCCCCGTATGATGGTCGTCGCTCCGTTATTCGGAATATCTCTGGTAGCGTTCGATGTCCAAAAGAGGTTTATGGCCAAGCAGCTTCTTAAAGCTAAAGAGACCGAGGCTGCACGTGCCTGGGCTTCCAAAAAGTCGGACTCTTCTTCCTAAGAATTACTGCCCGCTCACGTTCGGCGTAGTATCAGGATCTCTCTGAGATTGCTCATCCCGTCTTCAAAGATAGGCCCTTGGATCACATCCCATTCGCTATGGCTTCCATCTACATGTGAGACAGCGATTAAGTCCCCGCTGTCGGGATTATTTGAGTCTTTCGGATCTATTAAGCCCTCTTGTCTCTTTATAAAATCTACAAACGACGTTGTACCTCCGCCAACTCCGAAGTAAAACCTCTTTGATGCCAGTATACAAATTCCACCCTTCCTCAACAAATCCTTGACAACATTCCATAATCTTGGGTAGTACCGTTCGTTATATAGAGTTTCACTTGCGACTATTATGCTATACTTTGGTGTTGATGCACCGGTTGAGAGTAGTCGTGCAGTGTCTTCCCAGTCTCCCGATACCAAAGTCGAGTTTCTCACTCCTAAGTACCCACAATTAGAGTCTATTGTCGGCAAGGTTAGCTTGTCGAGCACCTCTAAATTTAAGTCCTGAAACGTTACATTGAGTCCGTATAATAAAGCTGCTTTGATAAACTTTGATAAATGCACATGCGAAATTTAATTGTCAACCGGCGGGAAGCACTACGTACCGACGCATCCTGGAAGTCCAGCTCCACAGCCGAGCTCAAGAAAATGAGGAGACTCGTGCAAGAGCTTATGGGTCTCAGAAAAGTCCCCTGTTTTCGTTACACCGTGCTTGGAGAAGAACTCATCGAGAAAATCCAGCAGATCAAAAGTACACTCCCATATTTTAAAGCCTCCTTCGTAAATTCCTGGTGCGACATCTGAGTTAGCTAGGATGCCTTTCAGCGTCGAGTTACTCTCGATATCTGCACTCAAAGGCACAACCTGATAAAGCAGATTTCGCTCTGAAGTCTGGAGAGTTCGAAGATAGTGCAACTTTAAGTGTTTTCTTGGGTCCTGCCCGGAATATGTCTTTTCCAGTCTTGGAAGTAAAGTCTCGCTTCTCCACACGGTTCCCTGAGACTTGCTACTAGGCTCTATCTGATGTCCCTGCTCCTGCTCGCTAGACTCAACGGAATGTCCATTGAAAGGGTTACTGGCTGTGGCACTTCCTTCCCTATGATCGGTCTCTGTGAGAGCAGGGGGCTGCGAATCAGCCTGCGATTCCTGCTTCCCTCCTTCGAGGTTAAAGTCGAATTTAAACATGGTCGGTGTTTACTGCATTGTCAATGATACTATTTTTCACTTTATTCTCAATGAGTTATAATCCTTGGAAACGCATAAATCTACTGGATTTATGTCGTGTATGGGAAAGTAAGTCCGGAGGGCCCATGACCCTCTAAATCGACGCCATGGCTGATTCAAGCGACGCTACTGGGTATACACGACCTACCTCGGCCGATGGCACCGGACATAATGAGCAGGATACTATGACAGAAACTCTGCTCCGTCAATCGGCCCTCAGCAAGAGATTCAAAGATACCCTGGATCAGTTGAGCGCAGCCAGAAATACCGTCAATGTGCCTTACTGGGTCACGCTGGTCAATGAAACAGGGATCCCCGTCTTCTCAGACAGCAATTATACCACCCTATCCACGGAGAACTCAGTTCACCACCATTTGAAACAGGCTTCCCCTTCACCGAGAAGCGATTCGACCCCATCAACGCCCTCCGGTGGCCGCAACAGAGGATCTCAATTAATGTTGACAGGCAAGTAAATTCCAGTGAATGCGTTTGCTCCAATTGAGGCAAACGAAGACTGTTGCTATCATGAACTGTGCTATTTGAACAGGGCTACTGACGAATCTATTCAAGTCCTTGGATACGAATGAGGGGATAATTTTGGATACGTTTTCAACTGACAACGCCATTGTGTGTTATAATGAGCTACGTACTGGAGACCTCAAGGATGCAACGGAGATATCGGAAGAAGACGGTAACTCAAGGCAAGGGCTGTTTGTAATGGTCGTGGGGAAGCAGGCCTTCGAGCCTTGCCCTCGTGAGATGGCATTAAGAGCTCTACGTTACGTGAAGTCCTTGTTGACGATTTACGCTGGTCCCGCTGCTGTGGAACAAGTATTGAGAAATCCGAATAACAAAAAGCTTAGGAGCGCACTTCAGGTAAGACTGCTTATTCTTCGCCAATGCGTTCCTCTGTTGGCATGACATACTTCCGTCTGCTTCGCTCAGCCTGCTCGCTCGCGTGTACGTCATACCATAGAAGAGCTGGCATACTCTATGGTTGAGCCAGGTATAGTCCACGGTATATCACATTTGAATAGTGGGTCTTTAGCGCCGTTTTGCGGAGAGTTAGCGACCGCCTTGCGATGTCGTTACGTTATGCTGTTAAACGGTCCAAAAATCATTTGTGCAAATCCTGCGTTTTGGCAGGAACTCCAAAATTTCAGTTTTGAAATTGCGGAAAGAGCATTCTGCACAGACCTTCAAGCAAACGCATGGGCCGATCCGACGTCGGGTGACCAGGCGGCGAATTATCCGTTCGCATCCACTTTTCAGCTCAAACTTCCAGATCCAGAGTCCGCGTTCAGCTATTTGGACGCGTATGCCCTAGTTACCTCCATATCGTTTCATTTGAGTTCGGCACAAGGAAGACAGAATCAGTTACGACTTAACGCTGGAATGCACCCATCGGGAACCAAAGCAGTTGCAGTGTTTGACGATGACGATACTCAGAGCGGCGTTCCTGAACGCGTTCGTAGAATTCATGTGGCATTATCCAGAAGGAGCGCAAAAGATAGGTCATGGCTGGAAACAATGGTAAATTTAATGAGCAGCCCTGACGCGAGTAATAGACCTTCACTAGCGAATCAACCGGCTAGCGCTATGCATTGGAGGAGTTTCAGCGATGAGCTGCAGTCCGCCATTCGAAACACCAACCAACCGACACCAAAAAAGTGCGGTGTTGTGAAGGAGTTGCATAAATTGTCTGCCAGGCTACCTGAACGTAGTGCTTCCACAGCACGGCGTGTTGTTTGCATCGTGTTCCGTCGGTACTTTCCGAAGTCAGATCTGCAAGGGTGCCAGTGGGTATTTTGGGATCCCAGCTTCACCCAAGAGGATCAAAAGATACAAGTTGAACTGCTATTGCAGGGGGCCATTAGGGAATCGGAGGTAATTACTGGTGAGTCACTAGGATTCACCACGAAGGAGTTTAGCTTCTGTTGTGCTCGCGTTAAGTCGGCGGCAGACTCTATTGTGAACATTGGCATTGCGTGTAGCCCAGCCGTGGGATGGGTAAATCAGTTTCACTCTTTAACCAGAGAACTGGCAAGGCACTTTGAGAATGCCAGCTCCCGGACTACCGAACCAATGGATGCGCTGCTTCCTGCAGTAACGAAGTTACGGTTGGCTGCTACAGGCTTCACAGCAATTTTGGGACGCCGGAGTCAACTTCAAGATGGCGAGGAAGAAGATGACTGAGTGCGTTCCTTCTTTGGACACGTTGCTCTGATTGTGGTCAAGGAAACGAACACATCGCGTGCATTAATCCGGTCCCTTGTACATTATTGGTTGATAAAGCTCTATTCTTCGTAAATTAAGGTATGAGTACGCCAGAGGTCATGATACTTCTTTGACTCTGAGCTTGGCACTCCTCTCCCCTTCCGGCCCCCCGTTTAAACCTTTTTTGTAGTTTTTGGAAGTTTGCAGGGATAAATACACATTCCAGTAATTCCACATTCTATGGTATTGCATTCCCTCCGATATTTTTGTATTCACCAAGCTATAGAGAAAGGATTATCTACAATGCCGTCTCCACGCACGCGAAGACGTCATGATCAGCCTCAAGAGGTGGATGAGGCGGCTGAAATCGTTAAAAATGAGAGCCGAGTCAACCGCCATGCCGAAGGATCAACAAGCCAGAAAACAATGCCTTTACGATCATCTTCTAGGAGCATGAATCAGAGAGACCAAGGTCACAGTTCAGATGAAGCATACGAGCTGGAAGAAAGCGCAAAGAGTAACCATGGCAGCAGAAAATCATCGGGGAAGCGAGGAAACGAGCACGAATCAAGCACTCGCTCCAGCTTACAGGATAGCTCAACACTTACGATAAAACAAAGAGGGAGTGGAACGGATGCACAAAAAGGACAAAGGAACAGTAGAGGAAGTCACAGAGACAGAAGGAGGGATTCTTCCAGATCTCAACGATCGGCAGCGACAGAGGAATCTGCCCAATACCTCTCTGGCGACGAAGAAAACGATTTGTCGCTGCAGCTCGATAGAGATGACCAAGGGATTGCCCGTAGGAAAAAACCTAGACACACACGCTCCTCACAATCATCGCAACAGCAAAGGAATATGAAGCAAGAGCCTCAGGAAGGAGAGGAGGAGGAGCACGGTGGTGAACATTCTCCCCACGTCCTGGTTCAACCCTCCAAGGGAGACCCGAATAAGAGTCCTGTAAGATTAAAATGTGTTACTCGATATTCTTTCAATGTTATTCAATTATATTCTCATCAATTGATATGCACAGAGTGAATGGGTGGAGCGAATGAATAGTTACTTCGACACTATAGACGACGAGCCGCTAGAATGTCTCTAAAAGGGACAAAATCTCTTTCACTTCCGATGAGATGCATCTTACCAGAACGGAAGCCAGGCAGTGTACCAAACGTTAACCATACGTCGCATTGGATCTACGGCGACAAAGCATGAGTTGTGAGGGTTCTCTTGTGGAAATAACCGTGCACTAGAGTCACCCTCGAACCCGTGCACTCGGAAGACACGAGACGCCACCTTGATTTTCCCAGTTGACGCTTCTTTGTATACGGCCAACATATCCTTGTATAACTTCTTCACGGTTTCGTTGTATTCGTCCCATTTATCATCGTACTGACAAAGCGAGCCTCCTGTCACAATAGTTCGATACAATTGCCAGAGAAACTCTTGCCTTTCATCGTCATCGTACAACTGAACAGTTTCAGCGCGCACCATGGAGATCAAGAGTTCGAGAATATGAAAAACGCGGCGGAAGCGACTTACATAACTGTATTCTGCGTCATCCGATATGAATAGTTTACGTAGCTCGTCTCCAACGTTTACTCCTTCAAGCACATCATCAAAGCAACGGCGAATTAACCCCGAATGAGTGACAACTCCTGCAAATAGACATTGTTTTTCAACATCAGATGCTACAGGTAGGACTTCGTTTCCCGATTTCTTTACCTTCGTCTTGCAGTCGATCAAAGAAGCTCATACTTGTGACTGATACACTCAACTCCTCCCATTCCACTTTGTCCACAGTCCCCTGCAAAGCTATTTTCTCTCGGTTTGACCCCACTATCTGAAGCCGACAGTTCAAGGTAAGGCATTTAGGATGACGCAGGAGAGCATAACTGTGAAGGCATACATACTGGTAAACTCTCTCGCAATGCCTCGCAGTTGAATAAATCACAGAGGAAGTTACCTATGCCTTTCTTGCTCTCGTCTAGTTTTTCTTCGTAGGACAAACGAGAAGCGCTCAAAAAAGGTTCTAAATTCCATCTCATCAAGTTTTGTCGCATCTCCCTCTCCTTGAGGGACGGCAAGGCATCTTGCACGCTCTGAGACAGCAGATGGAACGTGAATGCGTGGTTGCTCCATGATTGACCCGTTTCCTCCGTCTGTTCTTTCTGGTCCACTGCAGAGTCATCGTGGTCTTTTTCCTCCTCCCGTTCCTCCGTATGGGACATGTCTTGAATGTCCAACTTAGTGGAGTCTTCGTGTTGTGCCGACATGGTGAATTCAAAAAAAAAAAATGTGAACGTCTATTCAGTGATTGTATTCACCTTCTTCCAACGTAACGACACATCAAAAATGGAACATGGTAACAATGCATTTCATTACGAATCTGTACGAAGTCTTGCTATTATTATTATTCAGTGATCTTCTTTCTCGCCATCTTGAAGTTGACTCCGGCGTCCYAAAGTTGCTGTGAAGCCTGTAGAAGCCTAAGCGTAATTTGGTTTACTACAGGAAGCAGCGCATCCATTGGTTCGGTGATCCGGGAGCTGGCACTCTCGAAGCGTTGGCCAGTTCTCTGGTTAAAGAGTGAAACTGATTTACCCATCCCACGGCTGGGCTACACGCAATGCCAATGTTCACAATAGTCTGTCTGCCGACGACCTACGCGAGCGCAACAGAAGCTAATTCGAATAGAATATCGAAGTGTAATAACCTCAGAGTGAGTAGTGCATGATAAATTGTGAGTGGCTAATATGGGTATTGGGTGTTTAACACCCGCGAAGTTTTAATTAATTTAGCGTTTCTTCGAAAACTTGGATGACTGGTCCGGATTTCGGACCGACATCCAACTCATTATAACCGGGGTTGTCCACCATTTCAGGGCATGTCGGTACACGACAGTTGTAAGTGTAAACGTTTCTCCATGCATGGAAACGACTATGCTTTGAGAATCGCGTACTCTAGAGAGGACGACGTACAGCTGACCGGCGAAAAGCACCACTGCAGCACGCCCTACGCAAGTGAAGCCCACCCTTCTGCAATGTTTGTCCTTGAGCGTTATGCACGGTAGGGTGGATTGGAAATTGAGTTCTTTTCATGTTGGGTATATATTATACGTCATTATCGGAGGGAACGGTGGGGAGCTTCGGAAGCAGAACGCTGGTGCCTATGTGTGTGCCTGTTGGAATTTCACCCTGGATCAAAGTGTCCCTCATCTCCTGAACTATCAGCCGCGTCCCGTTTGCCAAGCCAGCGTCAGGATAAATGTTCCAAATGAGCACCACAGGCACTCCCACCTTAAAATAGAGTATGTGCGGAGGAAGGTGAGGAGATTCAATCGAGTACAACAGACACACACACAAATGTGACAGATAGCCCACCGGCCGGGAAGTTGACCACATCCTCTTAACGAGGAGCGGTATGCGCACGTGTTAAGCAGTGACGGGCCCGCTGTTCCTGCAGCCTTGCTGACATGCGCCGTGAGGGAACACAGCACTGGTTAAGCTCAGGAGGCATCGGGGGAGGAGCCATGCCTGCGCCCACAATGTCAGAGGTACCGACAAGGCTCAGTCTGGCAGGAGAAGACCC
>LVLI01000347.1:0-20102 GCA_001687465.1 Halocafeteria seosinensis
GTGTTTAGAACTACACATCCTAAACAAGTTACTCAAGCAACAGAAAAGCAGCTTGCCAACACAATAAAGGACGTTGTCGAGTGCAGATTAAAAGCGCTCCCCTCACAGGTGACACTGTTGTGCAAAGTAAAATCCGTTGTGCTGCTGTTAAGCTGACGAAAGCAGCACCAAAAGCATGTATGGTGCCCCTACTTTATGTTGAGTACCTTCGCAGAAGCGGAAGGGCCCAGAATGCTTGGGACCAGCTTAGGAACTTGTCAGAGACGGATATCTCCCTCTTTCATAACGCATGGCACCCACAAGGCCTGACAATTGTATCGTCGCTGAGATTGGATCCTGGAAAGTTCTGTTAGAGGAGCTTGATCGTCTTGTGAGTCGGACAGGCTGGCTGCATAGCAACGTGCTCAACGCAGCTGGAGCCCTGTTTCAGCGCTGGGCTGACGCTAGAGGAAGCAGAGTGTGGATAGTGGACTCTTTTTGTTCCAGCTTTCTAACAGACGCCAGTAGGAATATCCCCAGTTGTACTCGCGAGCCCCGATCATCTAATCCGGAAACGATCATTGCCATTGTCAACATTGGCAACGCCCATTGGATTGCTGTAGGTATCTTTGTTGGGAGCCGAAAAATCATTACCTACGATTCATTAGGAAGTCAGTACGAAGGCATACTGAGACGGGCAAAGAAATGGGTCTGCCAACTGACCAAAGCATCTTCGTCACGTTGGGAGCTCCGTTCAGCAACTGCGGAAGAGATGCCTCGACAGTTCAATGGAAACGACTGTAGAATTTTCACCGCATGTTTGATAAGAAACTTCGCTACAGGTTGTACGTGCCCATTTTGCCAGAGGAGAATGCCTTGGGAGCGCCAACAGTTGGCAGTACAGCTGCTGAAGTATTCAGATATGCAAATGTCAGAATCTTACGAGGATAAACGAAAATCCCTAAACCTCCGCGACCCTGAACGGGTTATTCTCGCGTTCGATAATAGACTCAGCAACGAAGACTACGTTCGTCTGCTCCGTGTGCTAGATCCACTGAACGGACCACCTGGTTGGAACGGACGAGATTGGGTCGCATACATCCACTGCCCAGAGATTCTAGGAATCGTCACTCGTCATCAAATATGTACTTTACGAGATGGGTAGCCTGTTCATGAACAAGTAGTTGGGGTAGCAGTCAGTCTCCTAAACAGGGAGGCCAATGCGGTGTGCTACAGAACACCCGCATTTATTGCCAGTCTGATGGACGATAACATGTCCGCGTACTCAAAAGCCGAAGGGCTTGACAGAGCTGTCCAAGCTGATTTGGAAGATGAATGTCTGCAGACAATAATAGTACCGGTCCAGCTAAGCACGGGCCATTGGGTCATGTTTTCCATCTTCCTAGAAGCGTCAACACTGGTGCTATTTAACCCTAACGAGGGTTCTATCCCTCATGCTGAGATTAATGTTCACTACAAGCTATTGCAGTGGTGGCTACAACGATGCCCGTTCCTAGCAAGACGACGACATAGTAGCTCTTCTTTGCCAGCGTGGACAACAAGAACAGACTCAACTCTCCGAACGGTAACAAACCCATGCGACAGTGGCATTATGATCATAGGGGCGGCTGCTACTCTGGGAGAGGACCACGACGTGTACCTCAGAGACGACATCGACATAGACCCAATGCGCAACGTGCGGGAGGACGACATGCCGTATCAGAGGAGAAAAGTAGCATTAGATATTCTCCGTAGCCGCGATCGGGTACCATCGCATGTATACCACCTTGGTTTCCAAGCAAGGCAACCGGCTTCATCTCAGCTGTAGTATATAAGCTCCCTAGATTGTGGACTTCTGCACAGACGTGGGAACTTGGACACCCTCAGCAGTTGGTGGTCGAGTCGATCAGATCGGCTTCCGAGAAGAATTGTGTCGACAAGCTCTCTTCTCTCCGGAAATGTAGCGTGTGAAAGGCGAAAGAACGATGCGGCGGAATCGCGCCGAAACACATACCGTGTACCATTACGTCCAACGAAGTACTGTATGTGCAGTCCTAGAAATAGCAGCAGTCGCGCTTGTGGCGGCTCAACGAAGGCGTATCCTGTCAGTGGACGATCTCGTTGATACCACCTAACCGCAGACGGTCGCATCAATTCAGCAAGCAAGTAACATTAACCAAACTCAATCGCCATACGTCTATTTCACCGACGAACGATAAGCTATCCGTTCTCTGTTACACGTATCGGCACCATTCTTGCCTCCATTGTTCCTTTCGCACCGCAACTAGCGTAGCCGCTGTGCTTAGAAGGGCTCTACTCATCAAAAGAGAGCGCATGGATACCATCTCACTCGAATTTGTCGTATCAATACACTAGTAAACTCAGTTTAATCCCCTCAGCGAGCCTGCAAAGGCGTCCCCCGTCCCTCGGCCCGGCTCACTCCCCGGGCGACCAGCCCGGTTTGCCTAGGACACTTATGAATTTTACGGTCTACTCACTAAATGCGGCGTGACTTTGAATTCTGGTAGAAGTAATACTATGCACATAATGAATTACACTACGTTGGCCACGGAAGATGTCATGGATATTGGTATTAGTTCATTTTTTCAACATGGATAGTGCGCACAACCGGCATAAATCTTGGATGCGACATGCTCATCCTTTCTCATATATTGTATTGGGTGTTGCGGAATGCAACCAACAAAGCACAGCTTAAGCTCAGCCCGGGTATGAACTTGGAAGGGCTTTGGTTTACACAACGGCGAACTAGCGCTAATCGAGAATCCACTGCAAGTTGGGCTTAAGCTGGTCATCGTTTAGGTTGATCTAGGCGGGATGCTCGACACGGATTGAGTGAGTTGGACTTCTCGAGGTGGAAGATGAGTGAGTCGGCGTTGAATTATGACCGGGGTTTGCCCACGTAACATCGCACGATTCGCACCCCATTTGGAAAACAAGGGTCGCTCTGATTAATGATTCGGCCCCGGAAACGATTGCAACAAACTCATTAGTGCCATCAAAGAGTTTGGAATTCTCCAAAGCGACAAGAATCCGATCATACGCAGTTGCCTCCTAGTACCTTTCTCCATGTTTCTCCATGCCCTATCAGGTGCAAGTTTGAACCAGATAAAAGCAGTAACATTGTACATGCAAAGCATACTGTATCACAACTGTAACGCAGAAGTCCCTTGATTGATACAATTGCGTATCGAGGACGCGGGATTCGGACTTTGGCAGCAAGCCAGTCTCCTGCGTTTCGGAGTGTCAACGATGACGTTGCAAGTATCGTTACCATGTGAACGACCCTCAGAGGATACCGACGCGAGCTTTTGGGAGCTTTGAGATACGGCAAGGGCTCCGTTGTTTGAGGAAGTTTCTCGGTTATGCGGACCTTCAGATTTCGCCGATCAAACTGAAATTCCATAAGCTACTTTGCTGTGTTCTGCTAAGGAAGAGGATGGTTTTGGAGTGCAATGCACAGTTCCATGTGCGTGTTATGTTTTCAACGATGCATAAAATACAATATCTAGAAGGTAGTCAAAATATTTGTTGCTCCCTGGATTTTCTACCACGTATTTTGAATCCAGTAAGTCAGCTCTCCACTCCACGGAATTAAACAAATCAGTATTCATAATTCTTGATACATTTTCAGGCTATTTTTGCAACGATAGACACAAGACAGTTCGGACTACACCTGTACAATTAGGAAACCTTGAATCAAAAAGTCTCGCTTTACGATTCAGTCGTTTCCGCGGAAGTACGGTCCCATTCCGTGGACGTGGAACGCTGTTGCACTTTACGCGGACTTGACAAATTCTTGCAATTCCATTACGCGCTGTTGCCTGTGTCCAGACCCCCTGGTGCTGGTACTCGTAGCGCGTTCTGCTGCTTCAGTTTGTAAGATGGGATTTTCAAAACTTGCCCGAGCGGTAGCCTTCTCTCCCCATTGGGGAGCATCACCTTCGGAAGAAATTCGATTTCTTGGGGAATTCTGTTTCCTTTCTTTGTACAAGATGACAGATAGCATTAGAAGGAAAACAGCAGCAACCACCGCAATAGAAACTCCAGCGATGGCGGCGACACTCCAATCATCATCGTCGCCACTGGGGGACGACGAGCCGCCACTCTCTCCAGCAACACAGAATTCGTCCTGGGAGGCTGAATTTACCGGTGCAAAACCACTGTCACTTGGGCAAGAATCGGGATCGGTCCCGGGGTTCCCTTGGAGTAACCTGCAAGAAAGTATCACATGAAGACCCCATTGGAGATGAACAAGCTAAGCAAGCCGAATGCTTACAGTGATTCGAGGTTGTATAGTGGATCAAACACCTGACGAGAGAGTTCGGTAATACCATTGTAACTCAGATTCCTGCTTCGGTCGCAGAGGAAGCAAAAAATTGGATTAGGAAAAGCGGAAGCTAGTTTCAGCAACACACTTACAGTAAGTTTATTCCGTGCTGACCCTCGAATGCATCCGGCTGCACCACTTCGATGTCTCTGTTGTCTAACAATCTGTATGAGGCAAAACACGAAATCCCATATCGGAACTTCCAAAGACTACAAAGTCAGGATACTTACACTGTATTATTGCAGGCGTCGCACCGCTGGAGTGTTCGTTTTGCATCAATTTCCCTACAAATACAAGATTCGCAACCGAATACATCAGGAAAGGAAGTGCATAATGGGGGCGGACTTGTCGAAGGGGTTATCGAAGCAGTTGAGGTTTGGCTGGGAGTCCGACTGCGGGTAGGAGTGTGCGTGGTGGAAGGTGTCGCCGTAGTCGCAGATGCACTCCGAGTGGGAGTCCCCGTCCGAGCACGGCTAGTACCAGAAGAAGACTGGGAAGGAGAGAATGAGGGAGTAAAGACAGCCGGTTTTGTAGTCCTACTGACGGAAGAACTCGGTGAATTCGACGGGGTCATGCTACTCGGGGAGGGAGAACGGCTGTTGAATGGGATCTTTGAGTTAGATGGAGTTGGACTTGTTTGAGATTCCTGGGTAGTGATCACCGATGCTGACGGACTAGTTGACTCCCTACTTGGCTCAGGAGGCACGGGGCTGGTGACAACCGGTTTGGATACCGTTGCAGTTGGCACTACTGAAACGGCAACTGGAGAAACAGAGACTGAAGGAGATTCCTTTGTTGGCACTGAAGCTGAAGCAACGCTGCTTCGCGAAGGCTCCTGGCTTGGCGTTGCGCTGGACGGCGAAGGAGTAGAACTTCCCGTTGATCCTGAAGGGGCCATTGTATGTGATTCAGCAGCGGTTGCTGTCGCAGTACCAATGGATGCGCTAGAGGAGCTGGATGAACTCATCAAAGGTGTAAGACTACTAGAGGGGGTTTCCGTAGCGGCAGACGAATCGCTCGGTCTCGCCGGCGTGGCGGACAAGGAGGCGCTTGTAGTGGTGACAGTTCTAGAAGGAATTCTCGTAGGAGTAGCAGGTAGGTTACTACTCGCAGAAGGTGAAGCAGATTCCGAAAAGGCCTGCGAAACACTGCCTATCGGAGATGGTGTTCTCTGAGGACTGCTTGAGACTCTTGCCGTGCTGAATCCCGTCGAGGTACTCGATGGAGTTGCAGATCTCAGGGGAGTATGTGACGGTGACCTAGTCGAGGATGTTGAGGGGGTAGACGTGCGGGGCGATGTGCTTTGAGTAGTCCCAGTTGTTGACGCCGTAGAGCTCGATGGAGTTATTGTGTTCGTAGCGAAATGTAAAGGCGAACCGGTGGCACTTGTTGTCGTCGATGGTGTCTCATGAGGACTCTTTGAGACTCTGCCGGTCACTGATACCGTTGACGTCCTCAACGGAGTCATAGAGCTCGACGCGGTATGCGATGATGCGCTGGTTGAGTATCTCGATGGGGTAGAAGTGGAGGAGGATGTACTTGGCGCACTGCCAGTCACTGACGCTGTAGTCGATGGAGTAACTGTGTTTGTAGCGGTATGGGAAGGCGATCTAGTAGCACTTGTTGTTTTTGAAGGCGTTCGCTGAAGACTATTTGAGACGCTTCCCGTGGCTGATGTCGTGGGGCTAGTCGATGGAGTCGAAGAGCGCGAAGTCGTACGTAACGCTGAGCCGGTTGAGGAAGACGATGAAGTGGCTGTGGAGAAAGGTGTACTCCGCGCACTTCCAGTTACCGACCCCACCGTGGAGCGCGATGGAGTAACTGTGGTTGTAGCTGTATGTGACGACGACCCAGTGATAGTTGCCGTCCTTGAAGGCGTTCTCCGAAAGCTACTTGAGATACTGCCTGTCGGTGACACCGTGGGTGTATTCGATGGAGTTGCAGAGGCTGAGGCACTGCCTGTCGATGAGCCGGTTGAAGACCTCAACGGAGTGGTTGTGGAGGAAGATGTAATCCGCGCACTTCCAGTTACCGATGGAGTAACTGTGGTTGTAGCTGTATGTGACGGCGACCCAGTGATAGTTGCTGTCCTTGAAGGTGTTCTCTGCGAGCTACTTGAGATACTGCCTGTCGGTGACACATTCGATGGAGTTGCAGAGGCTGAGGCACTGCCTGTCGATGAGCCGGTTGAGGACCTCAATGGAGTGGTTGTGGGGGAAACCATGCTTTGTGCACTTCCACTTGACGAGGTCGTAGTAGATTCCGATGGGGTTACTGTATTCGTAGCCGTATGCGAAGGCGATCTGCTTGACGTTTGTGATTGAGTAGGTGTCTGTGAAGGTGTATTACGTGCAGTGTCACTGGTTGACGAGGTGGATGTTGGGGAAGGGCTTGTAGTACTTGAAGATGTGTACGATGCAGTCCCCGAAAGCGTAGGAGTAGATGAACCGGATTTCGTCGCACTGATGCCCGGTGAGCTCGTTGATGTTATACCTGCAGTTCCACTGGAACTTGCCGTTGCGGACACTGCATTGTGGGAGTTTCTAGATGGACTAGGAGTTGTTGTTGGTGTACACGTTGGCGAGGGGCTTCCACTACGAGTTGTCGTTGGCGATGGTGGCGCCGTAGGCGTTATTGAAGAAGTAACGCTTAACGGTGGGGACATTGTAGGAGAGCTGCTCATGGATTTCGTTGAGCTAGGTGTCTCCTGCGAGGGGGTTGCAGAGGTCGAAGGTGTAGCTGACTCTGAAGGACTCTCCAATGGGGTTGACGTAAGCGTGTCTGTACTACTTCTTGTTGAGCTCGGACTCCCCGTGGTAGAAACTGATGGACTTACGCTGCTCGTTGGTGACCTAGTAGCCTCGGGACCGACGTTCGCTTCCACCGAACGCGTTGCCAGAATCCGGCAGAGCACCGTAGCAGCAGCGAGAAGAATACTTTTCGTCTCATGACGGCTTTTCAATATTCGCCGTGACATTTTTGCTGTAAACAGTTACAAGTTATTCCCGCTTTTTAAGGCTTGGCTGAGGTCGGGACAGAAAAGATACACTTGTCGGCAAATCCAGACACTCTGCGGCATATAGAAACACAAAAAGAGTACGTTACGCGAGCTTCGAATCAATTGAAACATAGCATTTCGTTCGATACTCAACAGCAAATAGAAACAGAAAAAAGGATAGCCAAGGAATACGTATGTATGACCATCGGTCCCGAAGCCCGTCATCCCGCGGATTGAGTGTTGGTGGTTGTTCTAAGGTGAAGAACATGTCTGCCATTCATGATATCCCTTGGTATTCTTGTCTTACCTCTCTTTCAAACGATTGCCTCCCTTTGCGTTGTGCACTGGTTGAGTATGAGATGTTTGAGATACGGCCAATGAGCACAAGCCCACTGGATATCCTTGCTCGGTCGCTGACTCACGCGACGATTCGCTTCTCCATGAGATCGAATTTAAAAGATCGATACAGGAGAGATATGATGTTGGTGAAGCTTGTATACGGGAGAGGACCAATGATGGACTGAACGGGCACGCACACGGACAAAACATGCATCTCTTTGGATATGATATGGTGTTGGTCCTCCTGAATGAGACCCCGGACAAGTGCTCGCAGCTCAATGGCCGGGATCCGGGATCCCGGACACATATGGACTCACATTCGGTGGAATTCATGCATACAGGGTCAAGAATACTACCCAAGGGGTACACCAGCTTGCCACCAAGGTAGTAAAATGGAATAAAAAAATGGACTAAAAAGTAATGTACGAGCTGTGGTTTGCTGACTGTGTGGACCTCGCGCATGGTGATGACGATGAGTCAGTCGCGTTCTCAGTTTTGTAAAGAAGGTATATCTAATACAAACAGGGAGGGCTTTAGAGTTCATGTGTAACGTTTCGTAAAGTATGTGGCAAATGCTGCTGCGTTCCCGATCCATATCGTTTCAATCGGGTTCTTGAACTGGATTGCTTCCTATGCTACAAAAAGGAAGCGTACAGTGTTCCGTCGTGTGTGGAGGTGTTATCTACACTCCCTGTTTACTGGATCCTCCCATTTCGCAACCGCGGTCACTGCTCAGGCTGGGGCCTCGAGAACGCGGACGTTCGAGAGGATTATCAACGTTGTGACTTCTGCCACCAGAGCTCAGGCCCCACTGCGGATACTCTTCTTGACTAAGTTCGCTCCTCTTTCTAGACTTTCTCATTCGTAGAAAGCACGCCACCCCAATTGATACAACGAGAATGACGGCGCCTGTCGAAATACCTGCCACCGCGTTATCACTTAGGCCACCTCCTCCTCCCTCGGGAGAACTTGGGGACGAAACAGGTGCGCAAAATTTTGCGTCTATCCCCTCTTTCATTGGTTCGAATTTTGCTCCTTCTGGACAACCCTCGGCGCTCGCTCCAGGATTACCCTCCAGATACCTGCGAGTTGGTATATCGTTGAGTAACTCAGTGGTTAAGATACCTGCTCCGTGACTTACAGGCTTTCTAAGCTATCAAGGCCACGGAATACCTTTGGGGATATCTCCTCCAGGTGATTGTAAGTTAAGTTGCTGTAGTCACAAACATGCCAAAATATCCCCGGAATAGCTAGTTAGAAACCAAAACTGCTTACATCGCGGTAATCCCGTCTGAAAGACTATCCATTGGGAGAAGATCTTCAGCAAATACGTTATCATCCAAGACATCAAGACCCCTTTCTTGAAGCTCACTGCAACCATATTCGCTCAACTTAGAGTCATAAACATTAGACTGGGATGCGGGATGCAGCTTTATTTTTGACTTACACTTGTCCCGCGCAAGAAAAACAGGACGTCAAAGTTCTCTTCCCATTTAGAACCCGGCACAGGCAACGTGAGCATCCTACAACTTCGGGGAAATTCCGGCATGGGGCGCCCTTCCCTGTAGCTGTAGTAGTCATAGATGGAGAAGGCTGGATAGAAGGGGAAGCAGGAAACGTCACAGTTGGTGTAGGCGTGACAGGACTCGGTGTTGCCGAAGGACTCATACTAGTCGGAGTAGCGCTAGGTGATTGAGCAGTATGGGTGGTCGTAGGTGTCGCTGTGGTTGGAAAAGCCGAGGTAGTAGCAGACATGGTCTCAGTCCCCGTGGATGTAGGGGAAGACACGGGAGATTCAGAGCTGCTGGTGGAAGATGTGGAAGTCACTGAAGGGGAAGCAGGAAACGTCACAGTGGGTGTAGGCGTGACAGGAGTCGGTGTTGTCGAAGGACTCATACTAGTCGGAGTAGCGCTAGGTGATTGAGCAGTATTGGTAGTCGTAGGTGTCGCTGTGGTTGGAAAAGCCGAGTTGGTAGCAGGCACGGTCTCAGTCCCCGTGGATGTAGGGGAAACCGCGGGAGATTCAGAGCTGCTGGTGGAAGATGTGGAAGTCACTGAAGGGGAAGCAGGAAACGTCACAGTGGGTGTAGGCGTGACAGGAGTCGGTGTTGTCGAAGGACTCCTACTAGTCGGAGTAGTGCTGGGTGACTGAGCAGTACTGGTAGTCGTAGGTGGCGCTGTGGTTGGAAACGCCGAGTTGGTAGCAGACGCGGTCGCAGTCCCCGTGGATGTAGGGGAAAACACAGGAGATTCAGAGCTGCTGCAAGTCGGCGTAGCACTTACTGGAGTCACAGAAGATGTCGGGGCCAGTGAGGGCAATCCAGATCCACTCGGTGTGGAAGGAGATAGGACTGCCGTTGACGTCGCTGATGCAGTACCCATGGACGTAGCAGAAAGGCTGGGCGATTTCAACGGCGTTGCGGTTCCACTGGCCGTTACCGAAGCGGAAGCAGTACCAGTAGTAGGCGCGGTGTGCACCGAAGAAGAACTGGAGGAAGCAGTCGCGCTGCTAGAAGCAGCGCTTGAGATGGTAACAGTTGGAATTGTTGACACCGAAGAGCTGGTTGCTGAACTAGACAGAGAAGAGCTCGATGTTATTGAGGGCTTCCCAGAAGCCGATGATGTGGCAATGCTCGCGAAAGGCGATACTGTAGACGTTGTCATGTGGCTCGCTGTTGCCAATGCTGTAGATGTTGCTCCGGTAGGACTTACGCTAGCAATAGATGGCATTGATGGTGAAACTATACCAGTGGGGGTGACACTCTGGCTCATATGAGCTAGTGGAGTAGTTGCAGCCGCGGTTGCTGAGGTGCCACTAAAGCTTCCAGTAGGGCTTGCGCTGGTAGTAGATGACATAGATGGTGAGACTGTACCAATGGGAGTGACACTCTGGATCATCTGAGTAGAACTTCCAGTGGGGCTTAGGGTAGCAGTAGATGACATAGTTGGTAAGACTGTACCAGTGGGAGTGACACTCTGGCTCATCTGACTAGAACTTCCAGTGGGGCTCAGGCTAGCAGTAGATGACATAATTGGTGAGACTGTGCCGGTGGGAATGGCACTCTGGCTCATCTGAGTAGAACTGCCAGTGGGACTTACGTTGGGAGTAGATGACATAATTGGTGAGCCTGTACCGGTCGGAGTGACACTCTTGCTCATCTGAGTAGAACTGCCAGTGGAGCTAACGCTGGGAGTAGATGACATAGTTGGTGAGACGGTAGCGGTGGGAGTGGTACTCTGGCTCATCTGAGCAGATGCAGTTCCAGATGCTGTTGATGACGCACCAGCAGAGCTGCCGATGGGACTTACGCTAGCAGTAGACGACTTAGAGGGCGAGGCTGTGCCGGTCGGGCTCTCTACTGCTTTACTTCGAGTCGGAGAGGGAGTATCACTAGGGCTATTCGATGATGTAGTTGTCGGGCTGGCTGTTTTCGTTTCACTTCCTGGTGCGGAAGCTGTACCCGAAGCAGAGGGTGAAGCTGTCTTCGAATGAGAAGTACCTGTGGCTGTGGAGATTGGAGTCGGTGTAACAGTGGAAGCACTCGCCATCGTTGGAGTGACTGAGTTAGTTGGCGAAGGGGTTGCGTCCACAAGCGATGCTTCTTCCATCTCGGGATCTAGCGCTTCCATAAATCGCGGCGAAAATAGACAAAGCGCGGCAATCATTGTGAGAAGTCGAAGAGGCTTTTGCAGGGGCCATTTGCCGCGGGAGTGATAGTTCTGCGTCTTCGATGCCATCGTTTCCACCGCCTTTTCTCTGCAAGAAGGAAAACAACACTCCATATAATATTTGTACATCCTTAGGGGCAAATGAAAAAAGCACTACATATGTATGTAAATACGATGTGACTCCTCGGAGGCAGATGGGTGGATAGGGTACCCCCGGCACCGTACCGTAGGAGTGTTTGTTTGCAGAGGGGCGGGAAATTCCTAGGATCTCCCCAAACGCAAGCCATACTGTATAAACCAGTCTCCTCCACACATGAGACGATGCACTACACACGAATTAACAAAAATTCAGTACCTTGGCTCTGAAAAGTGTGCGGATCTCCCTGAATTGGGCAGCGGAAAAGTGTAGGCTCGGTTGCGACGAATACGCCACGAACAAGAAAAAGATTCTCAGGTTTTCCAAGCTGTTCGTCTCTTTCCAGAGCTATGTTTGCAGTTTCTGTTGCATACACAGTAGAGTTGTACGAGTTTACTAGAGCATGCAAGAGTTACAAACCCAAAACAATGTGTCGATATTCTTGTTTTCGTGTTGTGCGTGAATGATCCCGGCTGCGTCCCCACCCAGGTCGTCCATCCGTCAATGCCGGTCTTACGCCATCCCCCTCGACTCCGTGGAGCGCTTCCTTGAACCAACAGAGCTGGTTCGTCGTGATCCAGTAGAGCTCGTCCGTCCTGCAGCATGCATGTTTTGTAATTCTAACACTCGACTGGCTCGTCTCTTTGGAACCTCCAAGGACGGATTCTCAATGCTCCGAGGAATCGCATCAGCTGCTACAGCAGACCATTGCCTCCGTTTCCTGTTCGTTTGTATAATAGATTGCTTCTTCGTGCGTCTTGTCATGATAATAATTATCAGCATGCCTAGGGTTACAACAAGGGTAACAGAGATGCAGATTCCTGCAATAGCGCCTCCGCTGAGACCGTCGTCGGAGTTTTCTGGGGACTGCGGCGAAGGTACATCCGGTACGAGCGCACAGAATTTGACATCGATATCTTTTTTAAGCGGTTCAAACTTTGTTCCCTGTGGGCACGAATGCGCTTCAGTTCCGGGATTTCCATGAAGGTCACTGTATGGAAAAGTTGTAACACGTTGTCACAGGCGTTCCTGCGAACACCTGTCCGGGAAGTTTACTTACAGTCCCTTCAGGTTCCTCAATTCAGAAAATACCTCAGGAGACAGCTCGGTGATGTTATTTTCCGATAGGTTTCTGTAGAAAAAGCAAAAGGAAAACCAATGACGGTGAGAGGGTACGCATACCTGGTGACCATAGCGTTGCTTACAGAGAGGTTATTCCTATCTGACCAGCGAAAACATCCAGTCTGAGTGCCTGAAGATCTCGCTGTTCCAATTCTCTGCAACGAATCAGCTTTTGGTTAGGCTTGTAAGTTGTGATCGTGGGTTAAAGGGCAATACATACACTTCGCCGGAGCACTGAGAGCATGCGACTAGGGTTCGTAGGTTTTTGATTATACTGCACATACACCCACCAGCGCATCCTTCAACAGAAGAAGAAAAACGAGGACATGGAGGGAACTCGTGTGTTGCTGATGCAGATGGCGTATGAGGAGCAAAAGTAGGCAGACCAGAGGAAGCTTGGCTAGGGGCTGGTGAAGCGGATAATATTACGGTGCTGGCAGACGGTCCAGATTGCGTCGGTTCGCTGGCCCCGCTAGGTGTCGGTGACGTCGAAGAGGACGTCAAGGTCCCTGTAAGCGACGGTTTCACTGAAGACGAAGGAGATGCACTCGTAGACTTAACCCGCGTGCTTGTGGCACCAGCGGTCCAACTTGGACTCTCCCGAGTCGTTGTACTAGTTGGGGACCTTGTAACGCCGTTTGAGGAGGGAGACGGCAAAGTTTCTGAAGGGGAGCCCGTGGCTGAAGGCTTAATTGTTGATCCAGGAGTTCCACTTGCACTTGCTGATACGGAAGGAGACGCAACCGGTGACCTTGTCATGCCGCTTGGGGAAGGAGAGAGCACAGTTCTTGAAGGGGAACCCGTGGCTGAAGGCGTAATTGTTGATCCAGGAGTTCCACTTGCACTTGCTGATACGGAAGGAGACGCAACCGGTGACCTTGTCATGCCGCTTGGGGAAGGAGAGAGCACAGTCCTTGAAGGGGAACACGTGGCTGAAGGTGCACTTGTTGATCCAGGAGTTCCACTTGCACTTGCTGATACAGAGGGAGACGCAACCGGTGACGTTGTCATGCCGCTTGAGGAAGGAGAGAGCACAGTCCTTGAAGGAGAACCCGTAGCTGAAGGTGCACTTGTTGATCCAGGAGTTCCACTTGCACTTGCTGATACAGAGGGAGACGCAGCCGGTAACCTTGTCATGCCGCTTGCGGAAGGAGAGAGCACAGTCCTTGAAGGGGAACCCGTAGCTGAAGGTGCACTTGTTGATCCAGGAGTTTGGCTTGCACCGGCTGATACAGAAGGCGAAGTTAGTGTCCGTGAGGGAGTTGGCGAGGGAGTTGTTGATATGGTGATATGAGTCGCATGTGGAGACTTGCTTCCACTTGGAAAGCTTGCGCTCGCTGAAGGGGAACTACCAGTCGTACCAGTTGGCAATGTAACCGTAGTTGTCACGCTAACTGAGGGAAGTGGTGATAGGGTAGTGCTTGTTGATGAAGAGGAATAAGCCGACGGTGAGCTAGTCAAGTCGCCAGTTTGCGTTTTTGATGGAGTAACAGCGGAAGTGCTGCTTATGGTGGGTAAAGACGAAAAAGTCCCAGGGCTTGGAGAGACAACAGGAGACACCTTGGAGGTAAAAGGCGACGAGGGAGTCGTAGAACCCGATGGCGACCTTGTGGCTGTACTCTTGCGTGGGATGATAGTACCGGTAACACTCACACTGGCTGTAGTAACCTTCGAGTACGATACTGAGGGAGACACTGACGCAATTGTTGAATACGTAGGACGGCTTGGAGAAGCTGTGTTTGAAGGCGTTGCACTTCGTGTGGAGGAGCACGTTGGGGTAGTGCTACTTGTAGGTATCGTTGCCTCTCCTGTCCTAGTAGTGGAGGCACTTCCTGATACTATAGCTATATTTGTTGAACTCTCTGAAGCAGAAGCCGTAGGAGTTGAAGATTTACTGACCGAAGGAGTGCTCTTACCACTGTTTGCGGGACTGGGTGTAGCCGTGGACATACCTGGTGCTCCTGTTGCGCTAGTAGTAGTAGATGATGTTGCTAAAGCCGTAACAGAGCAACTGATCGTATTTTGCGAAGTTCTTGTAGCCGTCGGCGATAAAGTTCCTCCGGAGGAACTCGTCGTTGTTGACGTGGGGATTTGCATTGTAGCTCGCCCAGTCTCAGTAGATGATCGGGATGTACTCATGGAGCTTGTTGCTGACGGTGTAGTGCTAACAGAAGTACTGGGACTCCCATGGATAACAGTGTCACTGGGAGACGGGGAAGTACTAGGTGACGGTGATGACGAACCATTTCCTCGGATTGGTGGTATGAGCAGCAGCAATATCACACTCGCCCAGACTAGCGTTTCTGGAGCCCGCTTTCCGAGGAGCTTTAAGAAGTATGGCACCATTCGCTTTGATGTCAGCTCCGGAGCTTACGAGTGATGGTCCCGGAGCTGGATATTGCAACAAAGTGCTACAAGATGGCTGATTATCCACACCTCCGATGTGATACGTTGCTTTCACCCACCTACGCCATGCACACAAAGTAGTTTGGTGGTTGATAATGCCCTGGAATAGGTTAGAAGAAGAGAAATCTACCCGCGCAGGTTGAAATCCGGATATTCAACACACATTCTTACCGCTATCGACGTGTTTCGCAGCACAATTTACCTTGTGGGTAGTGTCGTCTTTCCCAGGCCTACTCAATGCACAGGGGCATTATCAGTAGTGAGTTGGAAACTGAGAACGCCTCTGCAGCAGTAGCGGTGCTCTCCTGGAAGAAATGGAAATGAGTCGAAGGAAGTGTACCTCACTGCCTAGGGTCCCTACACGCGCTATAGTGTCGTTTTATGGACTGATGCACCCATGAAGCTAAACCAATGTCAACAATTCTCCCAGGTCTGGGTTTGTGTATTCGAAAAGAAAAGCCACGCGGAAGGTGACAGGTGCAGCTCGTAAAAGTTCAAGAACAAACAGTTGTGACACATTGATGTGCATCGTTAAGCTTTGTACCTAATCGAAGAATTGCTTCATCCGGTTTTATTCGTGTCGTTTTGAGGATCGTGCCGGAGTATAAGCATGTTCCCTCACCGTTACCCTCTGAGTAGAGCGCAAAGGTACTATCTTTACTTGTTTTTTACAGGGATACCCGCGGCATTCAAAACCCTGTTTGGCCGCATCTCGAGTTTGTCCTTTGCGTCACGAAGCGCTTCGGGCAATATTATTGATGCAATAGTTCTAGCGGATAGGAGCATTAGCAACTGGGTGAGCACAATGAGCGCCTCTATAGGTTCCAGGGTGGCGTTGCTAACACCTTCTTGTGTGGTCTCTTCAATTCCATAGAGTATAGCACCCGTTAACGCAACATTTTTAAGTATTTCAGTTGTTGGCCACCTCGGATCACATTAAATCCGTTAACAATGCTTTCAAACCTCGCTGATAAACGCTGAAGTTGGGCTTTCGTAGCGGCCTTTCTGAATTGTTTCCACAGATAGAGCGACGAGAGAACCGGAAATCCAAATACGTAACGACGAGAACAATGCCCGCTGTAACTTCCAGCACAATAAACTCTTAACTTCCAGACTCTATGTCGAGTGAGATAAGCATTGGCGTTCTAGAAGAGATCTCGTGCTGATATTCTCTTTGTGACGCTATAACTGCACTCGTTACAGAAGCGTGGATCAGCGCTAGGAAGATAGCCACGTTCGGGAACGCATTTGCCAAATGCGATGAGCACCAGAGGGGTATTACATATTTCGCTTGAGACCAAGAGCACGTTGTGCAGTATCCGACCGAAAGGGGGGGGAGGTATGAACTTAACCATTCTTCGGTTGCAATCTGTTTCAAGCACTTGTTTGCATGCGGTACCAGTCCTTCTGGAAACGAGGATGACCAGAAACAGTTGTGCGAATGGATGCAAACAGGACATCATGTCGTCCTCCTTGTCTTTGGCGTCCTTCAGCAGTTCCCTGAGTTTCTCTGTGCAAGTTCCCTCGTAGCGCAGTATCTATTGTCTTTGGCAGGCATAATTGGGTGAAAGGGGCAGAAGATTGTTCCCCATCGGTTCAATCTTCACCTTGTCACGAACGGGGAAAGACCTTTACCCGGAGCCCGTGCTTCATTGGAAGGGTAAGACTTTCTTCGTACTCCACAAACTCGCGATTCACTACACGCAAATGATAGCGCTGTGTTATCAAAGAAGAGAAATTGGCGATAAGCAAGCGAATGCAACGAAGGTCTAACCAATACTACCTACTTTGTATATAGAAGACAATACTGTGGTGGCCTCAAACAACGCCATGTTTTGCCCCAGACAGGTTCGCGGGCCGGCTTGAAACACAGGGTATCGAAACATCGAAGGTTTAGGTTCATCGACGAACCTGAAGAGAGAACTCTCTTCGAGGACTTGAATGAGGCCGCGCTGTCAAGCAAATATGCTCTTACCTCCGTGGATCGAATGTCAATGGGTCCTTCCAAATCGAGCTCAACCGACCCATAACATACGGCATGTACACCACATTTGTACCTGCTGGAACATATGTTCCATCTGGTAACGTATCGTCATGAGCCGCCATTTTCAGATTCGTCGGAACGGAAGGATATAGGCGAAGGGTTTCCTTCACTACGGCGGGAACGTATCTGCATGAAGGTGGCCGCACGTCATTTCAGTTTGTCTCGTAAGGCAGTCAAGAGTCCATCAGCTACTCACGTCATCTTCAAGGTTTGGTCATAGGTGGGTACCGCCTCACTTCCTAATATCTCGTCGATCTCTTGGCGCATCTGCAGGTGTTTCAGCATCCTCTATGAAATAAGGTTGAGCAAGCGCAAAGAGACGACAAACTTTGGCTTCCACGTCCGGATACTGAGCGATCAGGAAAACCGCCCAACTCATTGCTTGTGCAGTAGAATCCCTGCATAAACATTGACAGAAAGGATAACTACCGGTAATCTATACACTTCATCACAGCTATGTAGCCTACCTCCCAGCTAGTAAAAGATTCATAATTATGTCTCGCAAGCTCTTGTCGTTGTACGCTTTTACACCTTCCTTATTTTCCGTCCTCAAGAGCCTAGATAATATATCGTCTTTACTGAGGTATGTCCTGTCTTCCCTTCTTTGCTGGATGATTCCGTAAGCATAATCGCTCATCCCCTGTGTCGTCAGCGTCGTATCTGAACACGCTTTGCTTCGTATGACTCGCATAAAGGAGGAAACTTACTCTCACAAGGCTGCGCACATGGGCACCCTTCCGATCAAAGTGATAGGTTAGTTTCCACAAGGGCGCGTTGAACCGCCTCTTTACAAGATGTTGAGCTCTGAAAGGTGAAAAGCGATGTTGCCCATAAGTTCAATAGAGGCTCTAGAGAGTAGTTAGAAGTCCATACTCAGCGAAAGATGTCGCAAATGGATGATCAGGGCTTTCCATTGAATTGATATTAACCCCGAAAGCAATGTCTCCAATGGAATCTAGCGTGAATCGATGAAATAAATTATGCACATCCAGTATTGCTTCTTGCTGTAATGCATTTTGCAGCTCCTGCATAAAAGTGCCATCATGACAACAGTAGACTTCATAATTGGTTGACTACTAATAGGAGCTGTTGTGTCCTTCATACCGTATGCAAGTACTCCAAATGGTTGCTAAACGACACCTCCATTTTAGTTCGAAATTCTCTTGTAGAAAACATGGGCGAAATATGTTTTCGCTGTCGCTTCCATTTTGCTCCATCTACGTTGAAAATTCCTGGAAGAGGGAGAAGCAAATGCTGTAAGCAAACGTTGACCACAACTGACGCCTCCGTACCATCTCCTAAGAGTTCCTCCATTACTTCGTGAAACTTTGGTCCCTTTATGTAATTCTGTGTTGAGTGACAATCCCGTTTCCTTCTAGCATCATCTATATGTATGGTATCACAAAGCTCCAGTGCTTACAGGAAAGTTGGTCTTCAAAATATGCTCGACGCATTCTGGTTTCAACAGGAAGATGGTCCGTGGTTTCATTGGCATTTTGATTTGAAAAGTTTCACCTTTGAACTGAAAACCCAATACAGTATACTCCCACAATTTTCATTGGTCCTACATATTAAAGCATAGTCTGCCGCACTTACTACTTCAGAACCAAAGTACGTCAACATCCCGAAGCGGTCTTTTGCGATGCCCGGTAAGAGGGGAAGGTTGCCGATGAGAGGCCATTCAAAGAATCCTGGACAATTCATACGCTGCACCAGGCAAGTCATGCTCAGCAACATTGAACGGGGATATGCGAGGGACTACCCTCGTCCTCAACGAGTCAGGATCCCGAGCGGACCGTACCATGCGCTGAAGATATTGGTTCACCACGAAAGCTAACAGTATCGTCCCCATTATCAAGAAAACATTCTGTATTGTACAAAGGGAATGAGCGACATCATACAGCCGCGGAAGCGCAGGCAAGATCATTGTTGTGCCGACTGCTGTTTGTGTTGTACAACGAAATTGAGGAAAGTGACAGCGACTTGTCCACTGCCTCAGCGAGCGGAATATTATATTTTATCGTAGATTAACCCGACGAGACAAAAATGACTAGCTTTATTGTTAAACCACGACAAGGAATGAAAATCCTGATTGCTACCGTGCAAACATTTCGTCTACCTGCGAAAACGGAGCTTCGTGGGATGGGACGCTTCTTGGCTTCAGAAGGGAGTAGCTACTAGCTGCCAACTGCGTCGGTGGATCCCGTCAACACTTTCATTGCTTCACGTTTGGTGTTTCATACTTGCGACATTAAGCCTCGCAATGCAATTTTGTGTAGTTTGCGGTGTGCAAGGCTCGTTGCCGAGCAAACCGTCAGTCATGACTCGCGGGGTACTGTACCGGTAGTCATTCCTGTGAAGACAAACAAGTGCATACTGTCCGAAGAGCTGCTGTAAAAACCAGGTTACACCCTTGGTGAACCATACAAGATAATTTTGATTCGCCTCAGCACGTAGCGTAGTGTAGTCACACACACAAATGTGACAGATAGCCCACCGGCCGGGAAGTTGACCACATCCTCTTAACGAGTGTAGTCAGTTGAGTTCCTATATCTCAATCGCTTAAGTCAGCAAGTGCGGACATACGTTTTGTTCGAGAACCTTATATGAGCAGTTTAGGCATGAGTGTCGCGAACATTCCTTAATCTTAGGCATTTTCCTGCCACGCTCAGGCAGTGCCGCCGCGACTTTGCTTCACGATGCCTGAACGTTGCATCATTCTTACCACTAGGTCCCGAGTTGTAGCTGCCGACATCGTTGGCTTTGGAACTAAATGTGCTTTTTTCCCTCCTTAATTATGACAGCCTTGTTGCAAGAACCGTGTATGCATACTACGGTAATTGTGCCTCCCAGATCCTGAA
Source organism: Halocafeteria seosinensis (assembly GCA_001687465.1). Classification (NCBI taxonomy): domain Eukaryota; class Bigyra; order Bicosoecida; genus Halocafeteria; species Halocafeteria seosinensis. The sequence continues at coordinate 19,903 of LVLI01000347.1, forward strand.
GATGGATGCACTTGAAAACCAAATTACAGAGTACATAAAAATCAGAACATGTCAAAAGTATTCAGTCAGTGGAAAGCATAGTATATCACGTTGCAGTTACGTAATGCACCCATTTCGCTGACTTTGTCACTACCATGGTTTGCAAACTACAGGTCCACATCTGGCTCTTTGGACTGTTTCAAGACTCACCAGTGTAATAT